>JASANB010000385.1:0-59715 GCA_030248155.1 Sabatieria punctata
ATTTTAACCCATTGAACTTTTAATTTTAACATTTTTATTTAGAGCTTAGAATTCTAACGAAAAAGAAGCCAAAAAACTTGACTTTAGCCAAAAATGGGACTATTTGGCTTACCATTCCTCAGCCCCCTTAGGAACTAAAAATTCTACCCTACCCCATCAGCCAAAATGCTAGCCCATGTCTGCTACCATATATGGTATGAAATCTGAACAGACTGGTATATATGGTACCAGACATGGGCTAGCATTTCGGCTGATGGGGGGTAGAATTTTCAATTCCTGAGGGGGGGACTGAGGGGGTAGGAGCGCCTGATGGGGGGCTGAGGGGGTGGTAAGCCAAAAAGTCCGATTTTTGGCGAAAATCAGGGTTTTTTGGCTTATTTTTCATTAAAATAAGTTAAAATTAGCTATTCTGAGCTCATTTACGCCTATTCCAGGCATATTTTTATCATAATTTTCTATACAAAATTCTTCCCAAAAATTCCTGACGGGGGGTAGCGGCCGGCTGATGGAGGGTAGATCAGAGCCTGATGGGGGGGCCAACCCCCCTTCAGCCCCCCCTTTGCCCATGTCTGTATGGTACCAGAACAGGTACCAATAGGGGTACTACGGTACCACCACTGAACCCGAACGTGGGGTACCATATATGGTGCCACTAGCCTAGGTACCTGTACAATATATGGTGCCGTCTAGGATGCAACCGAAGTCCGGTATTATTTGGTACCTATGAACCGAATAATTCTGTTAGTTATACCTACCTGTCTGACTGTAAGAAAAGCTAAACGAGCGAGGATATGGAATGCCGGAGCTACCATTGTAATTAATCGGTGTTTGTATACCAACACACTCAGCTCTGACCAGCAGAGAAAGCAAGGAGGACGGGTTAAAACCGTTCTTAAGGCAACAACAAGCAACACACAACAAGAGAATGCAAGCTAGAGCCGAGGAGATTTCGTAAACTCTGAGCTGTCCTTTCCTCTTCCTGGACTTTTTGCCATTATTGATTCGCACGGAGAGCGGTGCTGCTTTAGCTTCGCTTCAAACACAACCAGATCATATTTCCAATCACTAATTTCAATTAAAAGAATTTTACCAATTTAACAAAGACAAAATCACACACACTTCGTGCTGTCTATTAGCAGAACAGAAGGTAATCATTCCCAGTCATTTCCCCCTTCTCACAAACTGCCACCACATTTTTAAACTTTCTTTGTTGATCTGTTCCTCTTAGTCTGTTGAACCCAGGGCTGTTTGTTTTCCGGAAAAAAACTCAAGCCGGTTTTTTTTCGGTTTTTTTTCAGTTTTTTCCGGTTTTTTCCAAAAGTTATTTTCCGAGATGACAGAAAAAAATTTTTAACAATCGCTTTTTATTGCAGAATTCAACGAAAAAAACGTGAGTTTTATTACGAAATGCACTAATTTCATCTTTTAGAGTAGTAATTTGATTTTAAAACAACAAAAATACAATAATAAAAGTTGCCTGAAAATATTTTTTTGCCAAAAACAGCTAAAGTTATGCCAGGAAAATGCTTGTAAGGCTTCTATTAACGTAAATTCAAAGCATTTGAGGCGAATTTAACCAGTTATTGTGCCTATTTCTTTTTAAAACTTGCTTGAGTTTTTTTCCGCATTTTAGTTTTTTCCGAGCCCCTAGGAAAAAAACCGGTTTTTTCCGAAAAAAAAACGATAAAAACCGAGGAAAAAACCGACCCAACAGCCCTGGTTGAACCTAAGCTTGGAACCAAGGCTTTAAGTCAGGGTTTTCGGCCTGCGGCGGGATGAGCGGTTCTTCTGCTTTCCAAGCTGATAAAAAAGCGAACTAACTAAAATGACAAATCTGATCTGCAAAATCTTTCTACGCTATAAACAGAACTTTACTAAAGTCCAATACAGAATAATGCGTACGCAAAATTTTTTACTACTACACACCTAATACAGTAAACGGTGAGATGAATGAGGTTGCATTATGCAAATTAGATGCTCTCAACCATGGGGCGTCCACAGTCGCAGATCGTCAGGCAAGTGCTTGCACTTTACCAAAGATACGCAAGCCTTTCGTATGTTGACTTGACGAAACGGATAGATGAAAACGTTGGCCAGCGGGTTCAGATTTACAGTCATATAAGAAATGTAGAAAATTATGTGACCGGCACCGAAATAATAGCCCAACTGATGCGGTATTACCATAAGAAAGAAAGTACACAAACAGCTGATACCTAAAAGAAACCACTTTATTCAATTTGGCTGCGCTGGGGGGTCAGTTTGAGTTTGATACTTGTGGCTTACCCGCTCCTCATGACTGGCTAGCCTTCTCGAATACTGAGTTTAAGGTGTTGGTCTGGCATCGGCGTGTAGCTTAGTGGTTAGAGCACTGGACCGGCAATCCAAAGGTGCTGGGTTCGATTCCCAGCTACGCCATTGCACATGCCTTACTTTTTCACAAAGGCCAAAATGGAATGGCCTTTGCCAAACTTACCAATAGTAGCGGTGTATTGTCTCTGAGTTTTCATCTCATTCTTCACCTGTGACTTGCTGAGGCTCGGCGCAATATTGGCTTGGCTTTTTCGTAAGCGCACAAGAGCCACCGCAAACAAAAGAATGCTTACAAAAGCTACAACCGGCGGGAGGCGACGATAATAGACCGAAAAACTTGGCGCACTTTGCTCCCAAGTGGCGCTGAGCTGACTGCACTCAAAGCCGAACCGAGGGTAATCTTGGTGTCGATGATAGAAGGCTATCAGGTATCCGACCGTTCCAGTAAAAAAAGCGTAACCGTAGGATAAACCTATTATGCCCCAGGCATAACTACGAGACCAGCCGATGTACTGGAGCGGAAGAAAACAGGCTAACAGTCTGTCCAGAGAAACGGTAGCCAACATAATGCTAGCTAGGTGATCGCTCCACAGCAGGATTAAGTTGTGAGGTAGGTTTATGCAATCCCAGCCGGTCCTGAGCGTCTGTAGACTCCGGTTGCTTTTAGTTGCGCAGACTACAATGCCAAAGATGCCTGCAAAAAGGTGCATTTAGCGCGATTTAGTGTAATTATGGAAAGATAGAAAAACATGAAAAATATAGAAAACGGAGAAGCAAGAAAAGGAAATATTCTTAAAAAAACTCTGACCAACTCAAACTTTATCAGTTGGGCCTCTTCAGTAAGTTCATGTTTTTCTGTAGTATGGCATACAAAGACTTACCAGCAACGATGTACGCAGTTTGATTGCAAGCATCAGCTATCATTTGAGCGGCCAGAATGAAATATTCTTTCCTCGATCTCAGCGCAGAGTAACGGAAAATTGCCAGACCGACAAATAGGTTTAGCCCTCCAATTATAGTGCCTTGGAGTATATAGACTATGTAGAAGACTAAATTGTCCCAACGACTCAACTGATGCCCCTCTGTCAGGTTGGTCATGCTCAAAGCAAAGACAAAGACCGTCAGTGACTCGGCCGGTTCGATGTTGTTATGACTACACATGCCACATCAGTCAAATTTATGCTCATTACTCTTCTAATTATACAGTCTTCTGTTATAATCTTTTCTCTATCTCCTTCGCGACCACCGTAACATTCGCAGGAACATCTGATTCGCCGGAATTTCGTCATGACTCGTTTGCAAATCGACGCTATATCGCACCCTTTTTATGTGGGCCCGAATATCACTTGAATCACACAATTTTAAACATGCATTATACGCTATTTTGTTTCGCACGCCTGCGAATTTCGTAGTGATGTAAAAAATTAATTTTATTGTAATTGAAATTCGCATACTTGGCCCATTTTTGATTTCGATTCAATTAATTTAATTTAATAGACACTCAGAAGTCGGGCCATAATAATTGTAATTTAATTGAAATTCGCCTTGAATTTGACTTATTTTTTCAATTATTTCCTATGGTGAATGCGAGCAAATGCGTAACTATTAGAGGAGCAAATGACTTCAAACAAAAACCTATTACGCTTTGTCATCAATTTTATGTTGACTTGGTTTTGGATTGTAATATTTTGCTCTCTGCTTTCACTTCATAGTTCATAAAAGTTAAAACAGTGACTTTTGGGTGTATATGGTGAGTGTTACACTTACCTAGTGCGAAGGTGCAAAGAGATTTTGATCAGAAATGACAAACGATTGTGTGTTCTGATACTGAAACGAACTCAGATACTGAAAAACTAGATGGACATTGCTTCCAACTTCTGGGTACACCACTGTCTATTAGCAGGAAAAATTCGAGATGTTTTTAAAAAATTGGACAAATAATTGAAATTTTCGACAGTTCAATAATTTAATTTAAAATAAAATTAAAATTGAAAATAATGCGAAACAATCTCTATTAATTTAATTTAATTTAATTGAAATTAAAAACCGAGTCCATAATTTAAATGTAATTAAATTGAAATTCAAATTCCATGATTTTACATCACTAAAATTTGGTTGCAGATTTGTCGTCATTGATTTTTAGGTCGGAATTTCACAAAAATTGCGTATTCGCGCTTTGGGTCGATATGGAGTATACGGTCTTTTTGAGGGGCTATGCGTATGTACATACAATGTTAGCTGCAGAGCACAAGAAGTCGGAAATATACAGTAGATCAAAAAAATTGTCCCATCGCTTTTTCGGCCTTCACTCAAACGTTTCGTTCTCAGTCACTTCTTTACCGATTTGGCTCAAATTTTCAGAAAAAATTAAAACATGGTTGGCTAAATATTCTGCAAGTTTAGTGCCAAAATTCCGACTGATACTGGTTTTATGACCCAAAAACTAGGAATGAGGGTGGTCCATGCAAATTTATTTTGTTTCGGTAATACAAGGAGTACAGGCCTGAAACTTGCAGAAATGATTGGTGTTGCAATTGGGCATAACATACTAAGCGGGCAGCCCTGTAGCTCAAAGGGCACTAAAATTGGGGAATTTCAAAAACATGACTGAAAATCCCATAGTTAAGAAATCCGCACCTTCTAGAATCAAAGCACTGAATCTGTTGTTAATCAACACAGATTGTAGCAGAAAGTTCGACAAATAAATGAACCTGATATTTAAACTCTCTCCCACACCATAGAAGCCATCCCTGCAGCGTTTTTTGAAAATTGAAAATCTTTAGAATCGTCATTTTGCCGGTTTTACGAAGAAAAGTCATATTTAGTCATGTTTTTGAAATTCCCCAATTTTAGTGCCCTTTGAGCTACAGGGCTGCCCGCTTAGTATGTTATGCCCAATGGCAACACCAATCATTCCTGCAAGTTTCAGGCCTGTACTCCTTGTATTACCGAAAAAAAATATATTTGCGTGGACCACCCTCATTCCTAGTTTTTGGGTCATAAAACCAGTATGAGTCGGAATTTTGACACTAAACTTGCAGACTATTTAGCCAACCATGTTGTTAATTTTTGCTGAAAATTTGAACCAAATCGGTAAAGAAGTGACTGAGAACGAAACGTTTGAGTGAAGGACAAAAAAGCGATGGGACATTTTTTTATCTATACTGTATATACATTGTATCAGTTTCAAATTTGACGCCAGCGCAGACATTCTTCACAAATCCGGCGACATGTTACGGTGAGAAAATTGAGAGTAATCGTCTGCTGCTGTAAAAAACAATTCTTTAGAGGTTAGGGCAGTTGGAGTGTGATTATTTGCATACTTTTCACTCTAGCTACAATGTGAATGTACGTACTTTTCTTGATAAAACGCAACACACACATACTGCAAAGCTTTTGTTGCCCATTTTCTGGCTCAATTTGAGAACTGCCGTCTACCAGCCTGTAGGAGTCTGGTTTTTTAAAACAGCCTGTATATACGTGCCCTAAAAGGATTTACCTTTTTTCGTGTCAGTATTGATTTGGTGCCGAAACTGCCATAGTTTGAAATATTGGCTGCAGTCGGGCGTTGAAATCCAATACATCGCGACCTTTATGTCTATGTCAAGCCCAGAGGATCACTTTGTCTCCCAGTAAAACCACCCCTTTATTTATAGTCAGTCATGCCTGTCTACCTGGCCAAACTGTCGACGGCAATTTTGATTGGATTCGTTGGAACTTTCTTAAATGGCATAGTGCTGATTAACCTAAAACGCTGCAATCTAATCGCTGCACCTACCTTGCTGCTTATGAACACTCAATGTGCAATTAATTTACTGGCGATGCTTGTGGGAGTTAGTACTGCTGTTTTTGTCTACATCACTGGACAAGATTTACCCCTCACATTTGTTCCCATAATCAGTCGGTTTCCCGGATTCTTGGCCATGTTTTGCATATTTTCGCAGTTTGGACTACAAACCTTGAATGCATACAATCGATACTGCGGTGACTTTTTTAATTTTCATAGCGTACATGTGACAGGTTCGGTAGGAGGGGTAGCCTACCAGATTGGGGCGAAGGGCTTTCCCAAAGAGGGGTCCGCAATTTTTTAAAAAGTTGGAAATGTGGAAATGATTTTTTAGGAACGAACGTTCTACAGTTCTAATCAATATTAGTTCGACTCACAAAAGTGGATCCACACATCTTTTATTGCAAAATTGATAAAGATTTCCGCTTTATTTCACAAAAAGACTACTACGTATATGTCATTACGAACTTTTTCAGTTTTCTACTCAAAGCCGCACTCTCACGGAAAAACAAAACTTCTAATTCTTTGCTGTTTCTGCTACGGTCTCGTCCATGCGCTGCCCTGTCTACTTCCCTGTTGTGAATTTCATTTCGACGCTACGCACCAAAAATGGCTGTACAACGGGTCAGACTGGGTGGAAGAATTCCGACTCGTAGCTGGTTTAACCAACGATATTGTTGTTTTTCCTCTGATTTGCTTCTTCTACGGTTCTACGCTGGCTGCAATGAAAAATATGAGGTCTATTTTGAAAGACTGCTGCAAATCCAACAGTTTGAATTGGTTTTTAGGAAACACGTTGCAGACATTCATTTGTCGAGGGCCGAAATTGAGCGTGAAGTCCGAGTTTTCATTCAATTTTTTATCGTGGCCTGCGTATGGCTGATATTCGCTATGGAAGAGCGACTGCCGCTGGTGTTTGCACGTCTCAAAATCATCAACTCTTACGTGACTTTCGGCGAAATTTGGAAGGCTGTGGTACTGATTTGTGATCCGATTGTTTACCTTCTGTTTCTGAGACAGTTGCGCCATGCTGTTTTTGCTTTTTTGTGCTCCACCAACGATTCAGATATTCCAACCGAAACAGACCCCAAATTCTAGTGGATGTGATCTTTGGTGAATTGTATATGCTAAGATCAAATTGGCTTAAACAACCTACCCCCTGCATTTCATCGGCTGACCTGTTACGCAGTGTTGTTCCCAGTATTTTTACTGAGTAAAAATTACTCTGTACTTAGTTATTTTGAATTAAAGTAAGTACTTTTACTTACCGGTAAAATTTTTTCTTAATTTTACTTACTGAATACCGAGTTTTATGTTTCTGTTACTGAGTTTAATTAGAAAGAAAGAAATTAATAATTTACTGAGTTGTAGGCCTGCGATAGGTGGCTCACCGCATGTATGCAGAAAATGCACGGTTTTCTACCCTTTAGCAGACCGTTTGGTACAAAACACAGTTTTGTCAATGCATTTGCAATTTTCACTGCTTGTACAGCCTAAGTTTTGCTTGTGTACTACAATTGTTATTATCAGATGGAAGAACATAGGAGAACAAGAGTCTACTGCTATTGTTTGACCAACCTTTTTGCGTCTATCTGAACTGTGAAGTTACGAAAGTTAGAGCGAAGCTTCATTTGTCTACTTTTGTATACAGACATTTCACCTAGAACAACATCAGAGCCTTAAGCTACTTTTAATGCCTTCATATTTTAATGTAGGCGAGCTAGCTAATTAGTCCAAAATGTGAAATGGCGCGACATAGAAAATTACTAATTCATAATAATGTACTGAAGTAAGGATTCCAGCTGAAATCTATAGCAGACAAACATTTTCAGATAAATTATGAGATTTTTAAATTTTGAAGATTTACTGAGTTTACTGAATTGTTTAGAGAGTACTACTGGGTTTCTATTGAAAATCTCAGTACTTATGAATAGTTTGTGAATTTTAGAAATTTGAGATAGGCAAGGCACATCACCGGTTACATGTACAGAGTGTCGGAAGAATGAAACAAAAAGTCTCAAATGGGACACCCCAGTGTGGTGCATTTTGAAAATTTGAAACTAGGTAAGGTAATACTAGGTAAAGTTGTCACCTAAAAACTAGGTAAAGTAATACTAGGTAAAGTTCTCAGCTGAGAAACTAGGTAAAGTAATACTAGGTAAAGCCCAGAAAAACTAGGTAATACTAGGTAAACCTAAAGCGCTCGAAATCAAGTCAAAACATTATTTTTGGTTCAATAGAACAATGATGAAGTTAGTGGAGTTAAAATTTACGAAATTTGACACATTTCAAGTAAATATTTGTATTTTATTGATCAAATAAGTCAGAAATTCATTCTCTGGACCACTGTAATTGTGGGAAAGCCGGAAATTTGAAGGTTTGCTGACTGAAAAAGCCACGTAAAACTGAAAATATCAAACTAGGTAAACTTGTTCTACCTAGAAGTACCTAGTTATGTGAACTTAAAACTAGGTAAAGTAAAACTAGGTAAAATAGAGTAACCAGCAACTAGGTAAAGTAAATCTAGGTACTTTTCCCGAATATTAACTAGGTAATACTAGGTATACCTAGTTACCTAGTTACCTAGATAAAGATTGCACCACAATGGGACACCCTATATGATTTATAACTAACTAAGCTTACAGTGCATCCTATCTAGCGCAGTACCATACCAAATCAAAACTTTGGTTTCCTCTGCACGCATGAGTAGAGAAATGCAAATAAATCAGCGTCAGTTTTGGCGCCGGAACGCAGGTGTTGTTTCGGTTCGAATTGGCGCATAAATCTGAGTTGGGGTGTCGGAACCCGGGGGCGCCGGTTTTTTATCGCCCAATAAAGGGACCGGGCCGCCCTAATTAGGCCTGAGGTAATGCGATACAATCTGCCTTTCTAATGCCGCCCTTTGCCAGCTCTGCCCGGCCCCATTGCGCAAAGTCTGCGCTCTATTCGGACATCTTGCTTTAGCAAGTGTTTGCATAGTTCTGCACTTAATTGGGAATGGGAGCTTCTGTTTGTGCATGGGCCGATTATGCAAAAAAGGGGACACTCCAACGGCCTGTATGACGTCTCAAGGACACCAAATGTAGGATCAGCCATATGAGACCATGAGAAATTAATGAATCCGGCTGGGAAAGAATCTTCTAACACTCGTTCCTTAGAAGATTAGTTACAAGGACACGGCGTCCTATCTAATTACACTAATCTGACTCTTTAATGGCTACTCTACTACTATTTTTGGTCTCTGGGCAGACATTTGGGCTGTACGGTAGACTGTACTTCGAAATTCTATGAGATTAAATTGAGATAAGAGTTTAAAAAGTTTCTAAACATTTTTATCCCTTTTAAAACGGTCTCTCTATAAGTAAACAAAAAATTTTTGTTCGTCTATACTCTAAACAAATTTGTGCTCCTCTGACGTTCCGATGGGTGATGAAGAAAACTTCACGAACACTAGCGGAGGCGAACACTGTTTATTTTTCTGTTTTGTACCAGAGTTTTTTTCGAAGAAAGGCCCCACAAATAGAGGTCCTTTCGTCGATTATCTAAGCGTCCGGTTATTCAGATAAATGATTTTGTCATGGAAGAGATAAAAATTTGATGAAATTGGGTTAAACCTAAAAAAATCAGGCACGAGTTTTATTCAGCTAACAAAGAGGATATTATCAGTTTTTGTTGAAAAATCAGACCAAACAATTCAAATCACAGGCGCTCTGTCAGAGAGAAGCTGCTATTTCCAATTAAGCGCTCACGTACAGTACGCCCCAGGGCGCACATTTAAATATGAATTGAACTTGTGAAATGTGTCAAAACTAAATAAACGGCCGAGGGCGCTTGTGCGAAAAAAGGAGTCCGGTTTTACAGGCTGTTTTGCAGACAATTTTAGCAAGTTTTGGTTTCTGAAATTGTAACTATTTCACGAAATTGGCCAAAAAATTAAAAGTGTATGAGAAAAACGTCTAGAAAGGGAAAGACCCTCTGTTACTCACGGCAGGTAGGGTATTATTATTATTATATTTCACATACCATTAGAGTGAGTCAGGTGTCCCAAAAATGGGTCAAAAAACAAAGCTGGGCCGGGTGTAAGATTTCGGCTGATTTGGTGCCCAATCAAGGGCTAAAGTCGGTCTAAATTGAGGCGTGATTAAGAGTCAGACGCAAGGTGCAAATTCATTGTTTAGGTCCCGGCAAGGAGTCGATGTTTTGATGGATGGCCTTTATAAACGCATCCTAATTCCCACCCGTGGCTCGTCCCCTTTCGGCCTTAATGCAAGGTTGCATCTAAGAGTGTGGCGCGTCTGTGTTTAAGCGCTAGCACGGTGCATTTTGGCGCACAAAGCCGCACCGCCCCAAGCTCCGGTGACTTAACCCGATCATTAGTGTTTCCGTGCGGTGCTGTGGTTGCGCAAGACAAAGACGCCGGTCTCAGGGGGACTCGAGGTCAAATTTAGCCGAATAAATTCCGCACGCGCCCCTGCCACGATCTATTATTAAAGGCTTGTTTTTGGCAGACAAAAAATCAACCGCCCTAGCCAGCGAGACAAATAGCTATAAAAGGCAGATTTTGTATGCATAGAAAAATCTGCCGAATTTTACGGTTCGGCTTTTGTGTAAGCGCTTTTTTGAAGAGTCTCGATGGAACAGTATCGGGAAATATTGGAATTGATCCGATACATGTAACAGGGGGTCTGCCCCCCACCCGACTTAGGTCAGACCCCCCGGATGGGATCCCCGAGACGATTTTTCTGGCGAGTAAAATTTTGAGCAAATTTTTGCATTTTTTTGCAATTTCAGGCACAAAAATTGCCAGAATAGCCTGTAAAACAGCACTTTTTAGCTGTATTTCAGTCCGACTTAGCGATTTTTACCGATTTTTGTCCGAAAAATAGCGATTTTTTGCGATTTTTTAGCGTTTTGGTCTCAGTCTTCCTGGCCGGCGCCAGACCCCCACCCCCTCCCCTTCGGCGGATGACCTGTTAGATGTATGATTGATCCTTTTTATTTGAAAATTCAAGCCTTTCATTTTTCTGCTATGCAAGCACGAAAGTTGCTAAGATTGCTTGTTATACATCGATTTTACCTGTATTTCAGTCCAAAGCGATTTGTATCCCAAAATACCCTAAGCGATTTTTGGCACGGCTAAATTCCTCTGGCCTGACCCATATCATACCCTTCACCCTTCGGTCAATGACCTGTTACATATAAGGTAGCAATACACACAATCAGCCAAAAATACGAGAAACGAACGAAGTATGCACTAAAACTGTAAAATTTACGCTATGAATGCCATTAATTGCGTTTTTAGGCTAATTTTTCACCCAGGTCGCTTCAAAATACTACACCATAGGTTTGAGTGAAATGTAGCTCAGTAACACCTGCAAAAGAGTCTAAGAAGCGTCCAATATTTGTCAAGACGCCTTCAGGTCTGCAACTTGTCAGAGTGTCAGACGGATCGGGGGATTAAGGTGTCTGTGGGAACAAAGGAAAGCTTCTAGTATTACGCCACCGTTGCGCAAAGTCAAGAGCAACCTCGGCCCGGTCTCCTTAGGGGGTCAGCTAATTGTCATTGTAACGTCTGCAACCTGATGCAACGTAATTAATGCGAGCCGCCGGGGGGTGCGGTCTAACAAAGGGGTGCGCAGGTTCACCCAACTTGCTAATAATAGGCGGCGCTATGACGCAAAAGTGAGCCGCACCCCCAGGGGGTACGCGCGCCAGACACCAAAACAATCGAAATAACTGCCTGCTAAGCTTTATTGCTCGCACTTACGTACAAGGCACATGTACAGATCTGAACTGAAAGGAATCACCATGGGTTGAGGCACGCCTGCACAAAAAAGATAGATTTGAGATATTTTGCCGGGTTTTGGGCTGGTATCGTATGAATGTTTTAGGGTAAGAGAAAAATCTATTTTAGCACCTTAGTACAGAGATTTTAGGTAGGGTAAATATTGAGTGGTAGGCGGCTTAATACATAAAAATTCTTCTATAGATTGACTATAACTATTTCGTTTTCCTAAAACTACCAATTGATACCGTAACCTATAACAGTCAGAGAAATAATGCTAACGGTTCTTTCTATATATGGTAGGTACCGGTTAACCTTTAGGTTGTTATTTCTCTAACTGTCTAAACCTCGACTA
Source organism: Sabatieria punctata (assembly GCA_030248155.1). Taxonomy (NCBI): domain Eukaryota; kingdom Metazoa; phylum Nematoda; class Chromadorea; order Araeolaimida; family Comesomatidae; genus Sabatieria; species Sabatieria punctata. Next base: position 12,238 of record JASANB010000385.1, read on the forward strand.
AATAACTCCAATCTACCCCATCTCAATCTCAATCTAACACAAATACTAGGCCAAAAACGAAAAGAATTGAGGCAGGAAAAAGTCAGGAAAAATTGGGCAGATACTCCTGTTTGACAAAGTCTTGATTGGCATTTTCGTAGACATCATCCGACAGAAAACTCGAGCTTGGACTGTCCGATTCCTGCGGGGAATAGCTGGAAAATCCCTGACTGCTGTAAAAGTCAAAGTTCATCTGAGCTTGTTGCTGCTGCTGCTGTTGTTGTTGCGGTTGAAAACTTTGCACTTGACTCTGAGGATTAAAGTTTTCCGACATCTGATAGGCGTAGTGTTGCGAAGTTTGGGAGTAGCAGCTCTGAGGGGGTACAAAGTTCTGCGAGGGGGTGCTGAGGACTTCTTGCAAATACTGGATATATCGGGCCGCCTGACGTAAAGTCTCCACTTTTGAGAGTTTCTTGTTCTTCGCTCCCACAGGTACGTGGTTCCTCAGAACTACGAAGCCTTGATTCACCTGACGCACGCGATTCCTTTCCCTCGCGTTTCTTCGCGCCACTTGAGCCGGGTGTTTGGTGACGACAGTTGTCGCCGATTTGGACACGTCTTTAGACATAACTTTGGCACCTTTTTCGGCCCGACCGACAGTGTCAGATCGAATCGCACTAATGACACCAATACCTATGCCAACCACTCTATTTGGGCCGTGCCTCGCGCACCGATTGGTCGGCTTAGCGCGCTAGCTCCGCCCACCGGGTCAGGGGGCTTTTTAGAAATGGAATAGAGAGAGTGACGGGCGAGCATAAACTGGTGTGACAGGTCGGCCGAATTTAAATATTAAGACGCTTGCGATTAATGGCCGCGCCGCCCCGAAGCATTAGTTGAGTGAGTCAGATCGAAAACCAACCTAGATCAGCGGGGCTTCCAAGGAAACTTATCATCCGAGTCGGCAAAAAGTGGGCTGGGCGCGTGCCTACCCACCGAGCGGTTTTACGACCGACCCCCCTGAGTGGTGGGACGGCACTGAAACTCGTTTCTTTGTCCCCAAAAAATGCCCAAAAATAGGAACTGATTCGCTTTGCACGTGCCGACAAATCTCTTTGATACTGTGCGCAGTATTACTACGTAAAATAGTTTGGTAACCAAATATCGGCTCGTTATACTCTACACGTTTCCGGCTAGGGATTATTAAAAATTAGTGATCCGACGATATCAAAACTTAGAGATATATTGGATATAACTGTACTACTTATATTAATGAGATTAAATGACAAAAACTGCTGAATAAAGCGAAATTTTTCTCATTTTGAAGTACTGTATCAATATAATATCGATGGCAAAATCGATTTACCGTCATGAACCTGCTAAAATCGCTAAAATTGTGTAGCTTGGAGCGAAAAATCAGCAAAAAACGATAGTTGGCCCTCAGACACAGATAAATATCGCTAAAACAGGTTGTTTGTGCTCAATTACAGATGAAAATCGCTAGAAAAATCGCGAATCTGCCCTCATATACAGATAAAAATCGCTAAAATGCTAGTCTGACATCAAATACAGCTAAAAACGATAATCTGCGCTCAATTCCAGCTAATCGCTGCTTTGCAGGGCAATTCTAATCATTTTCGTCTCTGAAATTGTAAAAAAAAATTGCAAAAAACTAGCCGAAACTTGCGTCACAGAATAATTATTATCTCAGCTGGGGCGGGTAGACCAAACGTTACTTGTCTAAATAATTATAAAATGAAATAAACAAACATGCAAAAGTATAAACATGTTTTCGGGTCGCATCTCTACGTAGCATTTTCTCCCATTCAAGCTTCTGTATTTTGTCCACTCCCAGTAAAAACAACCAAATGGACATGTCGCGAAAACTTTGGACGCAACTCTGATTGATGATCTTTGATGTTTAGGCTGGGCATCGCGTCAAGAGCGCCCGAGCGCAAACAATCGACCGGTTAATTGCTATTTTTTGGCTGTTTGCAGTGTGAGCGGCACCTGCCTTTTGGCGGCAAACCGATCCGATTTCAAAGCGTCCCCCCTCTAATGCTTTAATGGATCGGTGACCTTGCGACCTCGGGCGGGAGAGACTTTGAGACGCGGCGCTACAAGATTTTAACCCAATTTTCACGCGCACTTCAGCGCTAAGAGATGGTGGCTAATTTACACAAGTGACAAGTTCTGATCGGCGCTCTGTTTGGCTCCTTTGTGTCCGTCGTTGAAGCAGAATCGGCCGTAAACGACAGCGTTTTTGTTTGAGTGACACAGGTCGTGAGCGGTCATTCATGCCGCGACTAATTGTTCTGCCCTTTTTGGCGCTAAATTGGTGCTCAGCGTTTTCGGTTGTAAAACCTCTTTTCAGCAGCACACACAACAGGTGGGATGGGGAGGGGTATGCTAGGGCTTTTGTCCTGGGAGGGGTTCAAAATTTTGAGAATCTCCGAAACGCCCGGAAAGGACTTTTTTAGCAAGTTTATATTCATAATAGCAATTTTTGAGCAGCCAAATTGGGTTTTACAAGCAGAAAATTAAACAGGCTTCTGTCGTGATTAACAGCACAGGAAGCGCTATGTTCTATTGTCAAAATGCGTTTTTTAAGCTAATAAAATTTATGATTTCTGCGCCAGTTTGTTAGCATTGGATAGTATAGCGCAGTAGTCAATTACCCGTCGTAGGAATGTTACAATCTCATTTGATTTGATTCAATTTGTGGTAAAAAAAAGAAACATTGGTGGTTTTGGTTTGTTTCAATGCGGAAAACTTCCCATCTTCTCTTGTCTTTCTTCTATTCACCATCGGTAAGAGCTTTGGTTCCTTACTTAGCTACAGTACGTATATAGGCAAACAATACGCAGTCAGTTGTTAATGATAATAATATAAGGTAACTATCAGATCACATGTCCAGCATGTCTGCCACGCAACAACCGCAACACATGCCCATCAAAGCAAACAAGCAGCATTGCCCCGCTCCGCCGCCTCCGCTGTGTCTTCGCTCTTCTCTGATATAGCTAAAACTTTTCGAATCAGTTTCTAAATAAAAATTAAATAATAGTGAAAATACTCACACTGTACTTGGTTGCCCACCGTAACCACCGCCGTAACCTGGTTGAGGCGGACCGTAGCCATATTGGGGAGGTGGATAGCCGGGCTAGAATGGTTGTAGAGGTAATTTTATTACGTTGTATATACCAATTTTGTCAATAATTTATCAACTTTATCAAAACTTTAGAAAAATTTTTGCAGAGATATTTTGTTTAGATTTGTTTCGTTCGTTTGGCCTGTCTCTCTGCTTCCTACTGTATTTAGTTCGTTTGTTTTGTTTATTTATTTGTTTGTTTATTTGCTGGTTTATTCGTGGGTTTGGGGGTTTACCTACGTAGTGAAAAACAGCCCAGCAGACTTTTTGCTGACAAATAAATTCTTGAGAAATTAGTGAAATTTTTAAGAAAATTCTTTGACAAGTTCCTGAGATACTTGGCCTCAAAGTCATAACTGTGATTTTTCCAGTGAACAAAAGGGATTCCATTACACTTAACAATAAATTGGATTCTTTACTGCAGAGAGCTAACGTAAAGAGACTTTAATGGTGATACAAAAAATGGAACTTCTCCAGTAAAGTACCGTTAGCTCTCAGCAGCAGCAATCTGTTTTATATTTAACTGCGACAAAATAATAAAAATCGCTCTTGTTTGTTATCAAAGTTTGTTTTAACTTCAAGAGCGAATATCTCAGGAACTATCTAGAGTATCTAAATAAAAATTTCACCAATCTTACAAGAATTTATTTATATTTCATTCAAAAAATGCTTACAAATCGGTTGAGCTTTACGGTTGCTACAGTAAAAAATCTACTGGGTTGTTTTTAAACACCTCTTGTTCATTGCCAAAATCACTGTTTTGAATTTGAGGGCAAATATCTCAGAAACTATGCAAAGTATCTTAATGAAAACTTCACCACGTTGTAAAGAATTTATTTGTCTTCCATTCAAAAAAGATTCATTCAAATCGGTTGAGATATACAGTTGCTACAGCGAAAAATCTGCTGGGTTGTTTTTACGGAATTATAGCTATGTTTGTTTGTGTAACTTTTTGATTATTTCGTTTGCTTTTATGTTCTTACTTTGGTTCGTTTCTTTATTTTGTTCACTAGTTCATTTGTTTATAACCTAAATTTTCGTTCATCCTTTACTTTGTTTCTTTATCGACTCGGTTGTTTCTTTTCCGTGTTCGAGTATTGCACTGTAATATTAAGATAGGTAAAATGAATCCTAACCTGTCCAGGATAACCAGGATAGGCTCCAGGATGTCCGGGCGGTCCGTAATTGACAGCTCCAGGATAAGGCGGTTGAGGCTGTCCGTAACCAGCAGGGGCCGCCATCAAACGATTTTCACTATTAGTATATTTGTACGTGAGCAAATCATAAAGTCGAATGTTCTACCACCCGACTGGTTGCTTAGCTACTAACAACAATATTTGTTAGGCAAGACTGGTAGACAGACAGACGCGCTTATATAACAGGATCATGAAGAAGTTTTCTCACATATTACTAGGTTCTGTCAGAAAATCTTCCTTGGCTTCTCGCAGAAATAATTTATTTTATTTCAACAGGAGAAACAACAGATCTGTCAATCAGACAGTGAACCGCCTCCTGTCTCTTAGTCCGAAAATTTCTCTCCATGTAAAGGTGTCGGGAACCAGAAGACATTTGGCTTCGACTTCTGTGTCCACAATAGTTGTGTACTTCCAAATTAGGAACTGGAGATACAAATTCAAGGGGTAGAAGCTTAGAAACTGAATCACGAAGTTTATCAGCACTAAGGTAGCTAGGAAAACGCCAAATATGTAGCAACCTGCCTCACGCTAAAATACAGAATTGTAGCTTTTTACGTATATTTTCGAGCCAAAGTCTGCATACCTTATATCCTTCTACTTCTTGAGCGCAATCCATTCGAAAAGGCAACGGTGCCACAACTTCAACTGATGGCCGGACCAGAATGACAAAGAGAAAGCCGAAATAGCAAATCGAAACCATGGCAGTGAATCCCTAAATAGTCTATTTTTGGATCTATATTTCATACAGCTACGTAATCCATAACTGTTAGACAAAAAATGCAAAAAACACGTTTTCATATAAGGGCAGTCCAAAAAAGCCTCCAGTTATAGGTTGAGCAGACGGATGTTTTAGTTCTCGACTCGATCTCAGTTGAAAGAGCGCGTGCTGGTCTATGGATTGGCAGGTCTCCGGTCAACAAGAAACCGCTGAGTCGGATACTGTAACCTTTAAAGTGAGCGAGTTCGGCGCACCGGCATTTTCTTCAGTTTACTGTTTTTATGCTTGTATCATGGTTTTTGCAAGCGTCAAATTCGGAATGGAATGGAAAGTGTATTCTCAGATTCACCATCAAGCTTAGCCGTTGCGTGCCTACGTAGCTCAGCGATTGAGTACCGTGATTCAAGACAACAGCTGAATGCTATTCTTGAAGAGGCACTAAGTAGACTTGTAGGCCTTCTCTCAACTGACGTAGTAGAACCGGTTCGAAACCGCTGTACCCAACGCACTCATCGTTTTGTTTGATGTCTCTTCTGCACGAATAACATTCATCTCTTGAATAATGGTTACTGTAGTGGAGGTGCGCCTAGCTTTCTGCAAAATTTGCATACACTTTCTATTCCGAATTTGAGGCAAAAGGCATTAAAAACTGAAAACAGAAAAAACTTGACTCTGCTTAACTCGCTCACTTTATTAAACTCTTACAGTACCCTACTGAGTGGCTTCTGTTTTGGCCGGCGACCTATCAATCGATTGGACAGGGCGCGACCTTCAAATGAGACCTACGTAAAAGAACTAAAGTTGGGAGTAATTCGATTTTAGCAACCTGTACAGTAAAATAACAGTAACGTACAGTCCCAATAAAATAGGCGGTGATCAGTCGTTGCTGTTCAAATTTCAGCTCGAAGATAAAGCCCAAAACTGCCATTAAGTAGAGTCCATGTGTTAAAATGTAAATGATAAACACTGATAATCGGTCTGCCTCCTGAATAGCCGGACCGAATGCCCCCAATTCTAAAAAAAATTCTGCAATTTAGACAAATTTAAGCTTTAAACTAGACTCACGAAAAATAGTTTCCAGCAGAGAATAGACCGCCAACAACCAACAGACAGTCTTGACGTGAAATCGGTTGCAAAACATGCGATACTCCTTGTTTTGAAGAAAAAACCCGTGATCAAACTCCATTTTTGGCAGAAATTAGCGTTAAAACGCTTATAGGCCGCAACGGCCCACCTGTTCTATTTAAACCATGCGCGATACCAACCAAAAACTGTTGACTTATCTATGTGTCAGAGCCAACAGTATACAGCACGCGTACAGCTTACAACGTCAAAGTAAAGATATGGCCTGTTCTTCAAATAGAATATGCCAGAGTAAACGCAGTTTACTTTTCGTAAGGTCTACGAAATCTATCATCTTTTTTTACTAGGAGAGGAATAGTGATGTAAAATTATGGAATTTGAATTTCAATTCAATTACAATTAAATTATGGGCGCCATTTTCAATTTCAATTAAATTAAATTAAATTAATTGAAATAGTTTTCCATTATTTTCAATTACAATTATATTTTCAATTAAATTATGGAACCTCGGAAAATTTCAATTATGCAATTTTTTTCAATTATTTTTTCAATTTTTTGAAAATTGCTGTATTTTTCTGTTAAAAGACAGTAACAGTGACCGGGGACTTCGAAAAATGTCCATGTAAAAGCTTACAGACACCTGGTTAGCCAGCCTGTTATCCAAACAGGCAAGAAAATTGTAACCTCTAACAACGCATAAAATGACATTCTGGGGTAAATTTACAGATATTTCATTATTTTCAGTACTTAATGTAAAGGTTTTCATCATTTTTGAGCAACATCACTTCCTAGGTACCTTCGCCAAAACCCACCATACACCAACAAATCACTGTTGTGACTTTTACAGTCAGGCACTTAACGCCGTTTATGGTACCGACACCATTATAAGGTGCCGGTGGTAGTATTTTTGGGACCGGTACCATATCTGGTACCGGTACCATATATGGTACCGGTACCATATATGGTGCCCCCAAGTTTGGGGGCCCGTGGTGGTACCATACGTACACGGTACAGTACCATATATTATGGTACCACTACCCTAGGTACCGGTACCATATATGGTGCCCCCACGTTCGGCGACTGTGGTGGTACTAGATATGGTACCGGCACCATATATGGTACCCCCACGTTTGGAGGCCTGTGGTGGTATCATACGTACAGGGTATGGTACCATATATGGTACCACTACCCTAGGTACTGGCACCATATATGGTACCGGCACCTTATATGGCGTCGGTACCATAAACGGCGTTAAGTGCCTGACTGTTTTATGAACTACAAAATAAAAAGCAGAGCATAAAATATTACCAAACAAAGTTAGGTCAGTATAAAGAGGTGACAAACCTTAAATAGGTTTTTGTTAGAAGTCATTAGCGCCGTCATCATTAATACTTACGCATTTCCTTACATTCACCCCAGCAGATAATTGAAAATATAATTGAAATTCCAGGCGAATTTCAATTAAATTACAATTAAATTATGGTCCAACTTTTGAATTTCAATTAAATTAAATTAATTGAATTGAAATTAAAAACGGGCCAATTATGCGAATTTCAATTACAATTAAATTAATTTTTTACATCACTAGAGAGGAAACAGGAATTTTTAATCAGAACGCGGCGAACACACGACCGAGAAATTTTATATTAGTACAGGCTGTCCCAAAATATGAGAACATTTCTTTTTGCTGTCATTTCCCCAAACCTTACCTTGGCGAAATTGGCTGAAGTTTGGATAATATGTAGATAGTTGCCAAAATACTGGAAATTTTCTGTTAGTTAACGTTTGGTTCGCTAGGCTTGACACACCCCTCGGGACGATTTTTCCGACCCCCTCACATTTTTTTGCAACTCATTTTTTGAGCCAATTTTTGCGATTTTTTACAATTCCAGGTACGAAAATTGAAAAACTCGTCTGCAAAACAACACTTTTTAGCTGTATTTGAGCAAAAATTAGCGATTTTTAGCCGAAAAAGTGCGATTTTTAAGCGTTTTTAGTGTCCAATCCCCTCCCTAGAATTTGGGCTCAGACCCCCCCCCCCCCGGCTGGCGCCAGAACCCCAACCCGCTCGGCAGATGACCTGTTACATGTTTGATTTTAAGAGCCAGGCAGGCGGCGGAACATGAAATTTTCTGACCTATACTTTTTATGTGATGAATCAATAGGTCTTTAGTAGAAAACACCACCACTGTGGTATTTTTGCTCTGCGATACCGCTTGGGGTATTTACGGCCAAAAACGTGATTTTGGACATTTTCAACTGGTTCTCCAGTGCGCAATTGCCGATCGCGGTCATATCTTCAGCATAAATTAGTCTTACTATGACCACTGCACCTACAAAGTTTGGGGCTGATCGACTCAGGCCAGCGTGAATACCGTTGATTTTAGGGGATATTATAAAAAGTGAAAAATAATTTTTTGACGTCCCTCGCAGATTTTGGCCATACTTTTAGGGTAGATAGAACACGTCGTCCTCTACACGTTGGTGTTTTCACTTTTTTTGGCATCGGCCCCGTTTTTGAGTTATTCAAGTTTTAATTTTCCAAAAATAATTTTGCGGTATCTTTTAGAATCATTCACAATTCCGGTCTCCATGAATCTAGCGCGACCCGCAGTAGAGCGTTGGACATAGAGTGTGATGGGCTATCCAACCATATACGCGAAATCGATCTATGACCACTTATACCAGAGTGGCATCAAGTTAAAGTTTTGATCGAAAGTGACCCAATTTCCAGTTTACAGTCTTGAAATAGACAGTCTGTGTTTCGGCACTTCTGACAGTAATCTACTATCAATAAACAGTGTTTCTGGCCTATTTTGACATGCTAATTTCTGAAATGACCTTGGTTTTACTTTATACAGTTCCAATTTGAAGATGCAAGTTTACCATAGTGTAATAAGTAGATAGTGTTATATCTCAAAATCTTGAGCTTAAACAGAAAAATTAAGGTCATTTTTGAAATCAGCAGGCCAAAATAGGCTTGGAACACTATTTAAATGATGGTAGATTCCCTTCAGAAGTATTGAAACACAGCCTATCTATTTTAACATTATGGCTCTCAAAAGTGTACATGTTGATGAAACTTCAGAGGTCCGTAACTACCGACTGGGTTGTCCTAGGGCCAAAAGAAGATCATATTCAGAATCAGTGAAGAAAAATGCAACTAATAGAAAGCATTTCATGTTTCAATGTCACAAATCGCTGACGATGTGAATGCCAGGGCACCAGGAGAAAATAAGTCGCTCAGGACTGGTCATATTGAAAAACCACTGTAATTTCTATAATTAGTGTTGAAAACTGCATTAGGTGATGCAGATTTCACGGCTATGTATCCTGCATATGATTGATTTGAGTCACCTTTCAGACCAGGATTATATAACAAGTGCAGTCATTTTCTTCGCAAATATTTTTAAATGCTCATATTGTGAGAACAAGGCACTCTAGAGCAAAAGTATGGTCATTTTCGGAATCGCAAGAATCTCAGCTATTTTTTGACGGCCGAATCTACGCCATTTAACCAATCAGTCCAGCAGAAGGTGTCAAAATCTGAAGAAAACCAGGTCAGAGCTTGCCTCATTTTCGATCGAAAATTCGACTTACTGCCACTCTGGTATAAGTGGTCATAGATCGATTTCGCGTATATGGTTGGATAGCCCATCACATTCTACGTCCAACGCTCTACTGCGGGTCGCGCTAGATTCATGGAGACCGGAATTGTGAATGATTCTAAAAGATACCGCAAATTTTTTTTGGAAAATTAGAACATGAATAACTCAAAAACGGGGCCGATGCCAAAAAAGTGAAAACACCAACATGTAGAGGACGACGTGTTCTATCTACCCTAAAAGTATTGCCAAAATCTGCGAGGGACGTCAAAAAATTATTTTTCACTTTTTAAAATAACCCCTAAAATCAACGGTATTCACGCTGGCCTGAATCGATCAGCCCCAAACTTTGTGGGTGCAGTGGTCATAGTAAGACTAATTTATGCTGAAAATATGACCGCGATCGGAAATTGCGCACTGGAGAACCTGTTGAAAATGTCCAAAATCACGTTTTTAGCCATAAATACCCCAAGCGGTATCGCTGGGCAAAAATACCACAGTGGTGGTGTTTTCTACTAAAGGCGTATTGATTCATCACATAAAAAGTATAGGTCAGAAAATTTCATGTTCCGCCCTTATAATGGGACCTGCCCGGTTTTTAAAAAATATGGCTCTTAATTCCTATAGAAATAGCGTTTAAAAATTGAAGCTGGGAAGCTTTTCTATTTTGCTGTAATTTTCGCAAATGCGCCTAGTGATCTGAAATTTGAAGAATGTCGTCGGAGATTTTATGTTTTATAATTTCATGCATTATTGACACAGTCTTGAGAAAATACGCATTGTGTCCTGAGGTTTATTTTCGGATCTGCTCATTAAAAAGCCTGATGTTAAGGAATTCTAAAAGCTTCTCTACACTGTGTCAATCACAGTTCATGAAATTTTAACACACAAAATACTCCACAGTTTTGCAAACACTACACCCCAATTTTCAGCTAATTTGCCGAGCATTTACCGAAATGACAGGAAAAAGAAAAGTTTACATTATTCAGGCATGTCTATCTGCTAGACAAGCGAACTATTTTCTTCTCTTGAACTCCAAACATTTCTCGCCAGGTGTACTTTGGGGGAACAATATCGTTCTCAGCATCAGCGATCATAGTGTACTTCCAGATCCAAAAGTCCAGGTAGAGATTAAGTGGAAAAAAGCTAAAAATCTGTATTACGAAATTGAACAGCACTAAAAGTGCTAAAACTATCCCATAGACGTAGCATTGGAAACCGCGCTGAAAATTATAATTATTAAATTAATAGTAATTGGCATGTTGCAAGATTTACATGAAAAGCGTCGGTTTCTTCTTTGCAGTTCATTCCAAACGGTAGCGACGCCACTACAGGTAAAGAAGGCCTTACAAGAGCTACGAAAACACAGCCAAAGTAACAAATCGAGACCAGAGCTTCAAAGCCCTATAAATAACAAGTTTATTAATGAGAATTTTTCTAGCAAACTAACCGTTCCGATGAAAAAACCGCCAATAAATCTTCGAGTTTCGAATGTAAGGCAGAAAATAAAGCCCAGAACTGTCAGGAAGTAAACTCCGTGAGTTAACATGTAAATTATGAAGAGGGCACTTTTGTTAGAAATTTCCGGATTTGTGCCCTGCGGCCCAGGAACAAATGCGCACAATTCTAAATAGAACTTGCAAAGGTATGAAAGAGCTGGTTTGAAGATCATACGGAAAAGCGTTTCAATAAAGGCGTAGAGAGCCAGAATCCAGCAAACTGTTTTTCCATGAACTCGGTTGCCGAACATTCGAAAACGGGTGTTCACTAAAAAATCACTGTGCTCCGAAAACATCACAGCAGCATCCATAGCGGCTACTTTTTACTCTGAATGTGAGTTCTGATTCACCATTCTCTGTTTGGTCGGGCAGGTCAGATTTTACATAGTCATTCCGTTTTCTGCAACTATTCAAAGCTTTCTAAATTTAGCATTCGTACTAGAGATGCGCTCGGGGCTGGAATATCAAAGCGTTTTTTGCACAATTTCTAACATGCTGAGTGGGTAGTAGTGTTGTTACAATACCAAAATTTCCGTTTGACTATGACTATGACTACCTCCCGTTTGAGTACAATACCAGAGTAGTCAAATTTGACTATATCGTAGTCAAACCATTTGACTACTATAACCACTGGTTTGACTACTTTTGACTACTTTTTAAAACAGAGCCAAATCGATATTTTTAGCGATTTATAAACTTCAGTCACCTGAAATGACCGTGACTACATCCGTAAATCGTTTGCTTTGAAAGAAATTATATGAGTAGCCGCAAACATCAGCGCATGAGTGCATAATTGTTTCTTTCTGTTGAAATTTTCGATACAAAAGAAAAAGGTGCTACACAAAAATAGCGACAAAATAGAACAAAACGCTTTTTGCATGTCAAACCAAGAGAATTGTTCAGTTCTCTCTCTTCTCATGTTCTACTTTGCTGCGCAAAACGTTTTTAGAAAGGTATTGTACTGTATTGTACAGTGTGTCATATTTTTTAACCCCCACGGAAAAGCTTGCATCAAGCAGAGATTGATGTACTGACACCTGTCATTGCTTCACAATTTTTTGAAAAGACGTTGTTTCGTGTTCTAAAGTTTTTTTAAATGTGACAAGTTTGCAAAATATTTTGTTGCGAGCAGCAAAAAAGTGGTAAAATGCGTTTGAAAAGCCTGCCTCTTATAAAAAGCGTAGTCATAGTCAAACGGTTTGACTACCTGGTCTTTGTTTGAGTACGTATTTATGGTACCGAAGGTAGTCAAACTTTGACTTTGACTACCTGTCTGTTTAACAGAGATATCACAAAAGTATTAACTATGACTTTGACTTTGACTAGTAGTCATAACAACACTAGTGGGTAGTCCTACTGCTTGGTATGAATTTTCTTCCTAAAACCGGTAAAGTGACGATTTTGAGACTTTCAATTTCTGGAAAAACGCTTTGTGGAAGATTTATGTGATGTGGAGTGTGGACTAACTAATCTTTTGAATATCATATGTGTTTATTGATCGACCTTTCTGGTAAAATCTATTAACTTATGTCTATTAACCACTAATTTAGTGCTTCCATTCCAGATTGTGCCGATTTCTCAACTACAGGGCTTTCTCTCATGTTTTTGAAACACCCTAATTTCTATGCGATTTTATCGTGCAAATCTAAGACAATTCAATAAATAAGAAAAAAGCGTAAAAACTACCTATACCATACATGTAACAGGGGGGGGTCTGGGGGGTCTGCTCCCCACCCGACTTAGGCCAGACCCCCCCGGATGGGGACCCCCCCCGAGACGATTTCACCGACCCCCCCCTCCGATTTTTCTGGCAAGTAAATTTTCGAGCAAATTTTTGCAATTTTTTACACTTTCACACACAAAAATTGCCAAAATCGCCTGCAAAACAGCACTTTTTAGCTGTATTTCAGCCCAAATTAGCGATTTGTGGCAATTTTTAGCCAAAAAAATGCGATTTTTCTCGATTTTTGAGCGTTTTTTAGTGCCCACCCCCCTACCCCAACATTTTGGCTCAGACCCCCCCGGCCGGCGCCAGACCCCCCCAACCCCCTCCCCCCATCGGCGGATGACCTGTTACATGTATGACCTATACAATTTACAGACAGGTAACAGGTCCGAGCCCAGAGGGGTGGAAGCTTTTAAAAAGCTCCAAAACACCTGGAAATGCGCTTTTAGCAGGCTTTTCTCAGTAGGGGAGGGTTCCTAAACCGTCTCGGGCGGTGAGGGGGGTTTTGGCCTTTCTAGCTAGGGGGTGGTAACCCCAAAGCCCCCTAGTATCATGTATGACAATGTACGTACTGTATTTAGAGACAAGCATTTATATGTCAACAGATGTCAACAGTTCCCACAGTCAGGCACTTAACGACGTTTATGGTACCGACATCATATACCATATACAGGGTGCGTCAAAAAAAAACAACCCAGCAGATTTTTTGCTGTAGCAACCGCAAATCTCAACCGATTTGAATGAATCCTGCTTTAAATAAAAGATAAATAAATTCTTGAACGACTGGTGTAGCTTTTATTAAGATGCGTTGCTTAGTTCCTGAGATAAGTGCTTTCAAAATCAAAACAGAGATTTTGGCAGTGCACAACAGAGATTAAAACAACCCAGCAGATTTTTTACTGTAGCAGCCGCAAATCTCAAGCGATTTCAGTGAGTCCTATTTAATATGAAAGATAAATTAATTCTTGAAAGTTTGGTGAAGCTTTTATTAAGATATGATGCTTGGTTCCTGAGATATTTGCACTCAAAGTCAAAACAGATTTTGGCTATGAACAAGAGCGATTTTTTATTATTCTGTTGCACTTCATAATAAAACCGATTCCTACTGCTCAGGGCTAACGAAACGAGGTTTTTCTGGTGCCACACATGCTTGGTTACTTCATTTGTAAAAGTCTTGTTGCCCCTCAGCAGTAGGAATCCGTTTTGTTGTGAAGTGCAACGGAATCGCTCTTGTTCACTGCCAAAATCTCTGTTTTGAGTTTGAAGGAAAATATCTCAGGAACTAAGCATCGTATCTTAATAGGGCCTTCACCAGTCTTTTAAGAATTTATTTATCTTTCATTTAAAGCAGGACTCATTTAAATCGGTTGAGATTTGCGGTTGCTACAGCAAAAACTCTGCTGGGTTGTTTTTTTTTGACGCACCCTGTATATGGACCATATATGGTACCACTACCCATGGCCATGCGTGCCGGTACCATATAAATTGCCATAAACGGGGTTAAGTGCCTGACTGTGCCAATTATAAAAGCCTAATCATCATCAATGCACACAGAACTAACCCGTTCCCGGTTCAATTCCCTACCCACCAACTCATCCAGCAAGCTAACAAGTGAATCTTTGAATTCACCACCTTCCGCCTTCTCTTTCACTGCCTTCAACTTTGCCTCCAAGCCAGCAGACAGACCTGCACCGGTGGCAGCAGAACCATTGCTGATTCCAGCCATCTGAAGCATGGTAGCAGCCGGGGCCACCAAAGAGGACGGTTTGAACCGCTTCAAAAGGCCCCGAATGCCCTTGCCACTTTTGGTGTTTTCGTTGGTTGTGTAGAAGCATTGCTTGATCAGGTAAAATATTAGGTGCAGCAGCCCGATGACGCTGGCTCCAATCCAGAGGTCGAACACTCCTCCTAACTCGGCCATAAACGAAGCAACCGTGGTGCGGGGACTTTCTTCAAAGTGCAGGTAGGAGTAGGGAGAGGACTGTAAAGAAATTGTTCGGTGAAACCATTTCAGAAAAAAGTAGTACGTACAAGCCAGCAGTTTTTTACTGTAGAGTAGAGACAGTAGAGCAGTAGAGACCGCAAATTTGTAACGATTTGATTGAAATTGAATCTTTTTTGAATGAAAGATCTTACAATTCTTCAAATATCTCAGGAACTAAGCCGAGTATCATGCTAAAAATTCACCAATTTTTAAAGAATATACAGTATAGATCAAAAAAATTGTCCCATCGCTTTTTCGGCCCTCACTCAAACGTTTCGTTCAAAGTCAATTCTTTACCGATTTGGCTCAAATTTTCAGCAAAAATTAGCAACATGGTTGGCTAAATAATCTGCAAGTTTAGTGCCAAAATTCCCACTCATACTGGTTTTATGACCCGAAAACTAGGAATGAGGGTGGTCCACGCAAATTTAATTTTTTTCGGTGATACATGGAGTACAGTCCTGAAACTTGCAGAAATGATTGGTGTTGCTATTGGGCATAACATACTAAGCGGGCAGCCTTGTAGCTCAAAGGGCACTAAAATGGGGGAATTTCAAAAACATGAGTGAAAATCCCATAGTTAAGAAATCTGCACCTTCTAGAATCAAAGCACTGAATCTGTTGTTAATCAACATAGATTGTAGCAGGAAGTTCGACAAATAAATGAAACTGATATTTAAGCTCTGTTCCACACCATAGTAACCATCCCTGCAGCGTTTTTTGAAAATTGAAAATCTTTAGAATCGTCATTTTGCCGGTTTTACGAAGAAAAGTCATATTTCGTCATGTTTTTGAAATTCCCCCATTTTAGTGCCCTTTGAGCTACAGGGCTGCCCGCTTAGTATGTTATGCCCAATAGCAACACTAATCATTCCTGCAAGTTTCAGGCCTGTACTCCATGTATTACCGAAAAAAATTAAATTTGCGTGGACCACCCTCATTCCTAGTTTTCGGGTCATAAAACTAGTATGAGTCGGAATTTTGGCACTAAACTTACAGAATATTTAGTTCTTGTTAATTTTTGCTGAAAATTTGAGCCAAATCGTTAAAGAAGTGACTGAGAACGAAACGTTTGACTGAAGGCGGAAAAAGCCATGGGACAATTTTTTTGATCTATACTGTATTTATTTTTCACTCTAAAAAGGCTCATTCATATCGCTTGAGGTTTACGGTTGCTACCTACAGCAAAAAATCTGCAGTGTTGTCTTTTTTGGCACACCCTATTTATTTATTAGTATTACCCGGTGTTGAAACTCCAATGAGAAAGCTCCTTTGATGTCGCGTGAAAAGGGTGGGCGTTCCAGGTTGGCCATAACAACCGACTTGAATTGTGTTTGATAGCGCAGACACAGGGGCAACTTGCAGTTCTCAACGCAAGCTTGTCTTTGCTTGTCATTTTTATAGGCCACTGACTCCAATACCCCGTCAAAATACATATATTTGCTGAACATAAATGATAGGTTCTTGCATAACGGCAGGTCTAATGGAAGCCCAGATTGGAATGGCTCAAAGAACCATGTAGACACGCATTTTCGTATCTTGTAAGCTGCCTTAAATCTGCACATTTCGATGCACTGTTCAGGTAATGCATTGCCTTCTCGACATCTAGAATAGAAAGATAGATATACGGAAATTTTGTATTTGAACCAAATATGAGCCACAGAAGGAGAAGGAGAAGGAGAAGGATAAGGAGAAGGAAAAGGAGAAGGAGAAGAAAGAGAATTAGTAGAAGGAGACTAAGAAGGAGAAGGAGGACTAGGAGAAGGAGAAGGAGGACTACGAGAAGGAGAAGGCGAAGGAGAAGGAGGACTAGTAGAAGGAGAAGGAAAACTAGGAGAAGGAGAAGGAGAAGGAGAAGGAGAAGGAGAAGGAGAAGGAGAAGGAGAAGGAGAAGGAGAAGGAGAAGGAGAAGGAGAAGGAGAAGGAGGAGAAAGAGAACTAGTAGAAGGAGACTAAGAAGGAGAAGGAGGACTAGGAGAAGGAGAAGGAGAAGGAGAAGGAGAAGGAGAAGGAGAAGGAGAAGGAGAAGGAGAAGGAGAAGGAGAAGGAGAAGGAGAAGGAGAAGGAGAAGGAGAAGGAGAAGGAGAAGGAGGAGAAAGAGAACTAGTAGAAGGAGAAGGAGAAGGAGAAGGAGAAGGAGTAGAGGAAAACAGAATAATTGAAGTAGGTGTACAGAGGAGTGCGAAGAATACAGGGGAGAGGAGGCGGCCTTACCTACATTGTACATACGGCGCGAAGTCAGTGTCTCTTAACAGAAAATGAGCACACTCAACAAAAGCTCACTTCAGGTCCTTAATAGTAAAGACGTTTGCCTTCTTCAAGTAAACTCGATATTCTATGCCGTTTATCTGCCACTTGGAGTCAGAAGTGGAAGTAGTGGCATCAGAGAACACGTCAGTGGTATAGTTGTTCAATATTTCAATGCGAAACACAGTCAGATTTTCTGGTTGGAACTGGAAAAAGACATGCGTTCTGGATATTTTCGTTATAAACATTTGCTTAGCAGCATTATGCATTGGGCGGTCGTCGCGGATGGCTTGCGCACACCAGCGGGTCAACTGCCTGTCACAGGTGTAGACCACCAGCCCATATAGACTGGCCATATCTTCAGAGAAAAATCGATACAGCTTCCACCAATTCTCTGTATGAAGCGAACTGTCAATCACTGCAAGAGCCAGCGCCCGAACCGGCTTTTCCCACCAGGGATCGCCAATGTTGAAGTAGCGAAAGAACTTCAACATTTTTCGGCCTGTTCCTACCTGAACGATACCGTAATCTGATGCATAAATTGAAAATAATCTTGACTACTTACAGCATACATGTCGCTGGGTTTTTCCGTGGGGGGGACCTTTTTGAAATCCCAAATAGGGTTTTGGGACCAAGTCCAAAGTGGGTTTTGCGACCTTTTTTTGGGGTCCAAAGGTGGGTTTTGTCGACCTTTTTTTGGGGTAAAAAGTGGGTTTTGTCGACCTTTTTTAGGGATTCTGGGGCGAAAAATGGCTTCAAAACCCTATTTGGACCGAAAAAAGCCTTTAAAACCCTGTTTTTGCATTAAAAATGCCTTAAAAACCCTGTTCCGGTTGAAAAAAATGCCTTAAAAACCGAATATTGAAGCAACGAATGTAATAAAAGCTGTTTTGCGCTCAAAATACGTATTGAATATGAGTTTCAGCGATAAAATACTGATTGAAATGCGATATATTGACTAAAAATAGTTCACAGAACCCTAATTTCAATTCTGAGGCGCGCGCAAAACCCTGTTTTGACTTATAAGATTACTAAAAAACCCTATTTAGTGATTTGAATGCAGTTCTTAAACCCTGTTTAGGGTTTCTAATCAACCTAAAAACCCTTTCTAGGCTTTCTAGCCAGTGCTAAAGCCCTGTTTAGAGTTTCAAAGTAACCTAAAAACCCTAATCATGGTTTAAAAGTAACCTGAAAACCCTAATCAGGGTTTGAAAGTAACCTGAAAACCCTAATCAGGGTTTCTAAGCAGTCTTAAAACCCTATTTAGGATTTCCGACCCTTACAAAACCCTGTTTTGGGTTGTATGGCAGCCGAAAACCCAATTTTGTGCTGCAGAATGTATTGTCTGGGCTAAAATTTTCTTTACTTTGGAATCCAAAAGTGGGTTTTCAGGTCCCCCCCCAAAAATCCGCTGGGGGGGACTTTTGCCGAAAAATCGGGCTTGGGGGGGGCCGGCCCCCCTTTACCCCCCCCCAACGACATGTATGTAGGGATGGGCAACGTAAATTAAAATCGGTAATTTACGTACGTGTTATTTCTGTTTTACCAGATTTTAATTTCTGTATTCGTAACGTGTTACGGAAATTAAAACGGCTAATTTCTTGCTGTAACACGTTACGTAAATTAATTTCCGTAACGTCGTAACGACTAAGATTCCAGCCATACGTAAATTAATTTTCGTTTTTCTTCAAAAATCGCTAGTAGGTAGTAGCAATCGAAAAATCAAAAAATCATAAAAAATGAAGTGTATGAAATGCAAATTTTAATTCTGTGTTTGTTCCATTGAAATTGCATACCTATTTTTGAAGTCTAACTTCACACCAAAAGGAAGGAAGGAAACGTGGGTATGTTTTTTGGCTGAATTACTGTAGCTGCTGAGGGTTTAATAACTGCATAGAAAGTAGCCAGCTACGTACGTACTACAGACTGTAGTCTACCTACCGCACACTGACGGTTTGTTTGCTTTGTATGACAGTACTTACATATAAGATAAGATTAGTAGTAAAGAAAACTATGTAACTTCACTTCTCTGTTTGAATGCATTTTAAATGTACTACATACTGTTGGCAAGTCCGACTGAACCTGGATCTATTAATAGTTTTTAACCTGAAATTTGTGGACTTGAACCTGAACCTGAACCTATTTTATTTCAGCCGGAGTTGAACCTGTTCCGTTTTATTCGACTTTCTCAATAGGTTCAAATTTCGAGTGCAATTTTTAGGCAAACTATATAAAATTTTCGGTTGGATTGCATAAAATTTTAAAGATTTCATGTTTCTATACCTATTTTAAAACTGAAAATTTCAGAAAACGAAAGTACACTGCCCTGTAAAGTCTGATCTATGTTTTTCACCGCCAATAGAATAGGCTAATAGTTCAGAAAAGTTGCAAGCAGCGCAAAATTTCTACAGTTTTTGGAGATATCAGTGGACTTAAACCTGAACCTATTGTCCAGATTTTTTAGAAGATGGATTTGAACCTGAAGTTTATGTTGGCTTTGACCTGAACTTGAACCTATTTTCCAACCCCGAACTTTCCAACAGTAGTACAGCCCCTACACATGAATTTTTAGTTGCCTGGCTTTTCTGCCTATTTTCTTATACAGGGAAAATAACATATTGTCAAATTCAAGCCTTCAAAAACGTTTCTAGGATATTCCGACCGCAAAATTGACCGAAATTAACCGGTTTAGCAGTACTGTTGCTAAGTAAATTATAATTATAATTTTAATTATATTTTTTTGAAATTTACTAATACAAGTAAATTATTTGGTAAGTAAATTATAATTAAATTAAATTTCTACAAAAACAGGTAAAGTTAATTATAATTATAATTTGTAAATTATACTTACCAAAAATAATTTACTTAATTTACTTAAAATATACTTAATTTGCTTACACAAGCCTAGCTACTGCTGAACCTTTTTTGGCAGCATGCAAGTGTTGCATGAGTGTGCTGTGGGTATCTACAATATACCTTTCAATGACAAGCCGTACTTACAGTACAATTTTCCGCCTGCCCGCCCACCGCCCTTCGTCTTTGCCCGTGTTTCTCTTAATCAAAGAAACTACTCCAATTTATCTGCCGAGCTAAAGTGTGTTGTATTAGATATTTTTCAGCTAGTTTTGCTACGCGATGGCATATGTTTAGTCTCACAGGCATTGTCTGTTGTGGATGCAAGCAGAAACTGACTGGAAAGCTACTTGAGATTGAGGTTCTAATTCTGACAAACTGTCATTATTACTGTTGAGAGACATCAGCTATCATTTCGGCTGTGGGGTGACAAATTCTCAAATTCTAAGGGGCTGGCTGGAGGGTGTAGCGGCGGCTGATGGGGTGTTAAGAGGATGGTAAGCTAAAAAGTCCGATTTTTCGCTAGAGTTATTTAGGTTTTTTGGCTAATTTTTCGATTAAATAGGTTGAAATAAGCTAGTCTGAGCTCATTCACACCTAACCTACTGTAGTCATACTTTTACCAAAATATTGTTCCAAAATACCCTGAATGGGGCAGCGGTAGCCTGAGGGGCAGTAGGTCAGAGCCTGAGGCGGGTAAATCCCCTCGCCCTCAACTCGCTTTGTCCATGTCTGTTGTTAACTTAACCTACGATACCCTCGTTTTGTTTTCATTCTGATAACTGTTATAGCATCCTTGCTTAGTTGTAAGCAAAGCTGAAGGTGTTAGCCGCCAAAATCAGGCCTATTTTAAATATACTTAATGTACTTAATTTAATTAAATGTGGTAAGTAAATTATAATTAAATTAAATTTCTCTCAGATATGGTAAGTAAATTTTAATTTAATTATATTTCTCGGGGTATGTGGTAAGTAAATTATAATTTAATTATATTTAAAATAAATTTACTTAGCAACAGTATTTAGCAGTTCGAAGAGTAGGATAGGGCTCTGTGCAACAAGGGCGAAAAATTTTCGAAAAATTAGCCTTAAAAGTCGCATTTAAGATTTAGTAGTTACCAAAAATATGTCTATAATATAACAAAACAATGCGGGGGGCTCAGGATTCCACAGAAAAATCTGTTTTGCGCTAGGAACGTAAATTAATTCACGTACGGAAATTAATTTACGTATTGCTAAATTTTAATTTTCGTGTTCGTTTAATTTTCGTATCCGGATTTTTTTAATTACTGTAATTGTTAAGCGTAACGTAAATTAAAAATCGGCGCTTAATTTACGTTACGCGTTACGAAAATTAATTTACGTGCCCATCCCTACATGTATGTACTTACAAAATGAGCGGCAGTCATGAACATGGGATATTTGAATGCCTCTCCCAACACTTTTTCGGGTGTAGATTGAAGTGTCTCTGCTATATTCTGGGACATGTTGCCGAAATATTCGCCTGCTTCTTTCTCGAGTGATTGTTGCTTGACAGCCTGGATAGGGTCTCCAGTGAAATTGATATTGTTTTCGGTGAAAAAGTCTGTTGTAGCCTTTCTCCAAAGCGCTCTCAAGGCCTGTTTCGCTTCAATTCGGACCATGACAGTGGGTAGATTGTGGCTCGGGTCATCAGCTAGGGTTAGATTGACGTTTGTGTCAATAACTTTGACATTGGTTACTGTAGGTTCTTCCATATATTCCGTTACAATGTCGAAAACATTTCTGATTGTCAGCCCGGTGAAAAGGATCATGAAACAGTACCAGATAACGATCTCGAATTTGAATTTAGAAGTGTTGATGACGGAAAACGAAGCAATAGGAGTGGTGGAATAGAGTTTATTCCGTTGAAACCAAGTTAGGACAGGGTTGTGCACTTCGTTCTCAGCCCGACCTGCCATTTTCAGGCCGATATTTTAAGACTAAAAACGGAAAATGTAGGGGTTTCTATCAATCGTAATTGAAGATCTGGTTCCAGCTCGGTTGGAGTCTGCAAAAAAGAGGAGGACTTTTTCTGTTTCGCCAGGTCGTGGTTTTCTCTGATGACTGATTGCCTGCCTGCCTAGCCAGGCATGTGAAGTAAGACATGAGAGACCGAATAATTGTGCCCATGAAATTGTTGCCAGTAATGGTGCTATATATCCGGGACTCCTGTATCAGACATTCTTTTACCATACAGTAGATGTAAGATTTCCTATCAGGAGAGGGTGCTTGCCACGTGGATGCCAAAAGTTTTCACTAGGCACATACATGATTTCCTAGCAGTTAACTAGTAATAGAGATGCTACTAAATAGTACTTGCATTTCCGGGTCGGAGGAGGGTTAATGAGGTCCGACTTTCTATAGTTAGGGTTAAACCAACCCAAATGCCTCCCCACCCGCCCACTGCATGTACAATGAATGCCTTTTACACAGGTAGGCAGAGACACAAGTGCCGTGCAAAAATGCAAAAGTGACGTCATCATTGGCCGAACCCCCCCTCCCCCTTGTCATCGGTTGTCATCATTTGGCAAAGCCCCCTCCCCCTAACCGATGACGTTATTTTTGCACAGCCCCATCATAGACTGCATTATGAAAACAATCATGCCTTTGCCTTACGAATAAGTTGCTTGTAAACTAACTGAAAACTGGTTTACACAACTCGTAACTGCAAAGTCCAAGAATATACCGGTTTGTGTTGCCAATAAAACTGTTTTCATAAACAAGGAAAATTTCATTTGTGCCTGTGCGTTGTGATGCCGCTAAAATGACGTCTGTTCGATCTTTTTTAAAACTTCTCTTTTTGATAGAGATTTTCCATTTTTGTAACTCTAACAACACTGCCTGGCAAGAATGTACGGAGACTATCAAAGAAGAGGAATTAGAAGAAATGGACGAAGAAGAAAGTGGACCGATGAAAGACATCGATGGAAACGATTTAACTGATGTTTTGGGCTTGCAAGATGTAGAGGCGCAGAGAAGTGGAACGGCCAAAGTGCATTTATGGGAAGATGGCCGCGTGCCCCTTTCTATTGGCGATCGTTTTACAAAAACCCAACTGGAAAAACTGAAATGTGCCTTTCTTTTCTTCCACAACAAGACATGTATTCGCTTTGTGAAGAAGAAAGATTATCATAAAGACTTTGTCTTGCTCACCAACGATCAGTAAGTGGTTACTAGAGCAGGATTGGTAAACTGGGTGTACTATCTTAGAAGTGGTTGTTTCTCCAAAAACCTGGGCAATCAAGGGGGAGTGAATACGGTCAATCTAGATAAATTCGATTCGCATTGCTGGAAACATGGGACAATCGTGCATGAATTGATGCATGCTGTTGGGTTGTACCATGAACAAGCCAGAGATGACAGAGACGAATTTGTAACTGTCCTCTGGAACAACATACCGGTTACTTTGCGTCGTCAGGTACTAATGTCATCTCATCACACACTTACGCTCTCTATACCTACTCACACGTTGACCAATACACTACACTACACTACACTACACTACACTACACTACACTACACTACACTACACTACACTACACTACACTACACTACACTACACTACACTACACTACACAATACGCTACACCACATCACACCATAGATAACCCTGTTTCACTAACTGATCCGGACTCTATGTACTTCAGTTCCTGACAGCAAGAGACCAGTCAATAGAGCAGACAATGGTGGGGCAGTACGACTATTTGTCAGTGATGCACTATGGACGAATAATTCTCGGCCAACAGGTGCTGAAAGCCAAGAAAAGACCCACTGCCAAAAACGACATCCTGATGGGAAATCGGAAGCTACCAACTGAAATGGACGTTTTCAAGCTTAACGCCCTTTACTGTGGCATAAACACCGACACTCAAACTAGTGAACCAGACGTCTTCTAATTAGCCGATCACACAAGATTGCTTTCAGATGCCCAGATTTGCTCCAATCCCAACGCCTACGTTGAAGTTCGTACAACACTGAGATTCACTGAAGACTTCGCCTCACCACCGCCTGAGTACCGAAGTTCGTTTGACTCCAGCAGATGTGACTGGACACAAGGGCTCAGTAGGAATAGCAATAGAAATTGGATAAAACTAACTGGAGAGGGTGGCACTGAGATTCTGAGTCGGCCACCGAAGTCTGACCGAGTTTGTGATACCACCTGGCCAGGCTATCTCCTCAGACCACACCCAAGAAAGCGATTTGCAAAAGCATCCAATGAGCTGTGTTATTATGATGGCAAAGAAGGATGTATATCGAATGTTCCATTGGAAATCTTGAACTGTGGACAGGACAGTTATCTGTACAAAATCGGCAGTTTCTATACAAATCACGATGGACAATATCAGGCTTTTTGCACTGCTCCGAAGAAAGAACCAAGTTAGTAAGCTGAAATGGTAACACTTTGAACTACAACACTTGTAGGCAATGAGTTCTTGTGCGAGCACGGTTACCGCAAAGTCTACACAGATGTTCGGTTCACTGAAAACTACAAGACTCCCGAAGTGGATCTGGAACATAGTGATTGGACAGCAAACAGATGCGACTGGGGGAGTGCTGATGTCGCTTCTCATTGGTTCAAATTGACCGGCGAAGGGGGTGACAGAATTCTCAACCGAATACCCGAACAGGCTGGGTTATGTGGCACTAATTGGCCTGGGTGGATTGTTGGAAGATATCCACAACGGAAATTTGAAAGAGTTGTGAGAAAAATCTGTTACTCAAATGGATTAAATTACTGTTACGAGTCGGAAAATGTGGAGATTTTGAACTGCGGAGATGAGCAGTTTCTATTTCGACTCAACCAGACCGGCAAGAATTGCCAACGTGCATTCTGCACTAGTAAAGAAGATGAAGAACCTACAGAAGTGCATGAGAGACACAACGGTGAGAAGAATTTGTCCTTTATTGACTACTTCCCAAGCCTGAACCTTTTCAGAACAGTACCAGATTTGCAAAGGAGGCTACACAACTGTACAGACAGATTTGACTTTCACTGAAGCCTATGTTACTCCGGAAGTTGATGACAAACACCCATGGGCTTCTCGTAGATGTGATGTCTACAATATGCGCAATAGATGGTTGAGACTTGAAGGACCGGGAGGTAGAAGAATAATCACTCACAAACCTCAGTTCACAGACCTCTGTGGTACTACTTGGCCTGGGTGGATCAATGGCTCATATCCCACTCAACTGTATCAGATATCTAAGGCTATACTGTACTATTACGATGGTACAACCCACTACAGAAAGGGCTCAAGTGTAGAAATTCTAAAATGCGGGTTCAATGACTATTTATTTCGATTGGAAGAGGTTAACTTAGCATTCTGCACTGAACCTGAAGAGGAACCTAGCTATGGTATGCAGAAGAATGAGATTGTATAAAATTCTTGAAAACCAGTATATTTTAAGTTGCTAAAGGAATCTGTGCCCACAGGCAGGTGAGAAAAATTGACACTGACCTGAAGTTCACAGAATTCTATCAAACTCCTGCAGTAGATGATCATTATCCTTGGAGCTCGCGTCGGTGTGACAGCAAACTTGGCGTAAGAAAACAATGGATAAAGCTGGCAGGTTCAGGAGGCAACCGAATAATCAACCATAAACCACACTTCGACAATATCTGTGGCACCACCTGGCCCGGTTGGATCGACGGCCACTATCCAACTGAAATCTATCAAATTGCTCAGGCCAAATTGTACTATTACGACTCTAACACTCACTATAGACTGGGATCAGACGTTGAAATTCTGAAATGTGACGAAAATGACTTTCTATTTCGACTTGGAGAAAGTGGGGCTGGCTGTTATTTGGCATTCTGCACTGAAGACAAGCGCTACCCATTCAGTAAGCCAGCACCATTACCAAAATACCTATTTCATATTTAGTTCTGTTTTGAGAACCCAGTGCCCTCTGCAAACACGCTTCAGTTTCTACAATCAAAACGAATCAGAGATTCACAGAGTCGTATGCCACTCCTGCAGTAGATGAAGAACATCCGTGGAGCTCTCGTAGGTGTGACAAGACCAACGACAAAGTTGGTAGCAAATGGTTTCGCTTGGAAGGGACAGGGGGCCGTAAAATAATAAACCACAAGCCACAAAGCACAGAAATCTGTGGCGCAAGTTGGCCTGGATGGCTGGATGGTGAATACCCAACTGAACTACACCAGCCGACTGAAGTGATGCTGTATTATTACGATGGTCATAGTTACTTCAGAGAGGGATTCACAGTTGAAATTATGAAATGTGGCGAAGAGGATTTTTTGTTCAGACTGGGTGAAAGTAAGGCAGGCTGTTACTTAGCATTCTGCACCGAATAATTATTTGTGTACTATGCACACTTTTTATCTAAACTACTGAGCAACTATTTGTTATGCTGTATTTGCTGAACATCATTTGTGAAAAGAAGAATTATGATATATGAACAAAGCTATTTGTGGTGTCAGCCAGCAGCGTACAGTATGTTTACTTTTGCGGTAGCTCCACAAACATCTTCAGCTCCCATTCTGGGGTGGTATTTTTCGTACAGCTTGAGAAGAACCTTTGAGTTTAAACTTTATGAGCCCACTAGTATTCGCATTCTGCAATTTACAGGGGTCTGACCTAGCGTTCCCCTAAAATTGGGGCGTGGGTTATTGGGGTCCCCAATTGTTTGCATACAGTGTGGCTATGCAATCACCTAATACCAACTGAGGGGAGATTATCTTCGCCAAAACACCACGCATAGCAACTATGTATGTAGCTAGTAATTCATGCAACAGATTGCTTTGCACACAGCAAAGCCTCAGTATGTGCATTGCAGTAATAGCAGTAATAGAAAACTGACTCAATCTGATCATCTGAGCAAATTGCTGCAACGCATGTTGGCTTCTATTACATAGTAAGCTTTCCTTTTCTGTCTCCCTATACGCATTCTTGGTGCAAATGAAGCTCTTCTAACTAAACTAGTTTTTTCTTAAAGAAGAACGTTTTATCAATAAAGTGTACAGGTTCTATGT
Source organism: Sabatieria punctata (assembly GCA_030248155.1). Taxonomy (NCBI): domain Eukaryota; kingdom Metazoa; phylum Nematoda; class Chromadorea; order Araeolaimida; family Comesomatidae; genus Sabatieria; species Sabatieria punctata. The sequence continues at coordinate 39,290 of JASANB010000385.1, forward strand.
TGGAGTCATTGTGTGCTGCATGTAGTAACCTGGCTTTTGCTGAAGCCATTGATTTATCTTGAACTCCCATTTTAGGTCAATTGTACTTTTCAGTGTGAGCACAGCCTAAAGAACTTCATTTCATTTTGTGAACTAAGCAATATGTGCCTGCTGGCACTCACACTAAGCAGTTTCCAGGGATCTGACTTATCCTTCACCCCAATAACCAAATTCGACACGTTTCCCACTGCATGTTGACTCCAAAATTTGAAAGTATAAGTAGAATTTCGCTTCAAACCTCCCGTGGGAGGATTCAAGTCGAGGGTTACATTGAGAAACGTGCCATCAACATTTTTCACGTCCCCCTGAATGGCCAAGTACATGTTGCCGTCATATTCTGCTCCATCTTCTGGCCCAGTTCTAACGGTAAAGTGCCAATGAGCTGAACACTGCTGCTGCAGATATACAGCCGATTTAAAAAACAGACTACCTGAGCATGGTGTATAGCACCAATCCCAGGATTTGCGCTTGTAGCTAGTATAACACCATGGTGCTTGGCCTGTTTTAGTTATAGCACAGTGCGGTTCTCCTAGTTTTACATTATCAGATCCAAACTTATTCACATCAGGTTGGGACCACAATACGCACCCTGCAGTGGCCAGGTTTTCTAGCTCTTCTGTGGAATAAGAACCTAGTGCGCATCTGTGTATGTCAAATAGGCACAGTTGTAGAACCTGTTGATGCAGGAATCTGTAATGCTGATAAAGTGTAAATATAAAAAATGCTAGAACTCTGAAAACAGCTTCTTCAGGTAATGTAGAGGATGTGACAGAAAACAACCCAACAGATTTTTCGCTGTTGCAATCGCAAATGTCCACCGATTTGAATGAATCTTTTTTTAGTGAAAGACAAATAAATTATTAACAGATTGGTGCAATTTTCACAAAGATAGTCTGTTTGGTTCCTGAGATATTTGCCACCATAATTAAAACACTGATTTTGGTTATGAACAAACAGTGATTAAAACAACCCAGCAGAGTTTTTTTGCTGTAGCAACCGTAAATCTCAATCGATTCGAATGGATCCTTTTTTAAATGAAAGATGTATAAATTCTTAAAAAAATGGTGGAAATTTTATCAAAATACTCTGCTTAGTTCCTGAGATACTTTGGCTCAAAATGAAAACGGACCTTGGCAATGAACAAGAGCGATTCGGTTGCACTTCATAATAAGTCAGATTCCTACTGCTGGGGCCAATGTGACTTTACTGGTGAAGTAACCGAGCGTGTGTTGTCACCAGAAAAGCCTAGTGACGTTAGCCCTTAGCATGAAAATCTGTTTTATTATGAAGTGCAACGGAATAATGAAAATTGATGCTGTTCATTACCAAAATCTCTGCTTTTACTTTGAGGGAAAATATCTCAGGAACCAAGCAGAGTTTCTTAATGAACATGGCACCAATCTGTCAAAAATTTATTTGTCTTTCATTCAAAAAAGATTAATTAAAATCGGTTGAGACTTGCGGCTGTCACAATAAAAAAATCTGCTGGGTTGTTTTTTAGGCACACCCTGTACATCGTAGGTATCTGCCACGAGACGAGAATCTCACCTGTCTCATGTATTCTGTGCGGAGACAGCGAGACACTGCAGACTGCTGGCTGTGCCTGTTTCAATTGGCACTCTATGTCATCCCAGAAACCATCTGCCCCCCAGTTTATCTGACCGCAGTCGACATTGTTGCAACCGCTGTTGCAGTTTATAGAGTAAGTCCCCTTTTTCCAATATTCACTACCCTTAACTTCAGGGTAGACATGCTCGAAATCCAGTTCAGATCCGTCGGCCCAGCTCAGTTTGGCAAAAGGATACCGTTGCCCGCCTGCTTCGCGTCTCAGACCGATCCACATCTTCTCTTTGGAATAGCTGGCCACCAGATTGTTCTGTCTGAAGGTGTGAATCGATGCCAGCTGAGCGCAGTTGCTTTCGCAGTATTGCTTGGCATCGCCCCACTTGTGGAATGAGCGGTTGGATTTGAAAAATATGGCACCGTCTGCGTAGTCCCAGCAAAGACGCTCTACAAGTTGATTGGATGAGCAACGACACTGCGCGCTTGGTTGGCTACTGAACTGTGGTGGCAGACCGACATCCAACCATGTGCAGCTGTGCACTCGAGAACCGCTTTGGTCCGCCCGCTCTGGCACTGCATCCTTACACGAGTGCCTACTTCAACTGGCTGTTTTAGCTTTTGGTGGCTAAGGAATTTCAGATTTTCGTTGTGCAGTGGGAAGCAAGGAGCTGCTAAAAGTAAAATACAGGCTGTTCAAAAACCGAACTTTACCTCCAGTTTTAGTTTGAGCTAACTGATCGTTTAGCTCTTCTAGGTGTCCTTTGAAAGAGCGCCCTGACCGACCGATTAGCAGGTGGCCGAAAAAAGAAACCGCTGGGTCCGGTACTGTATAAATTTTAAATGTGACTACGTACAATATACAGTATAGATAAAAAAATGTCCCATCGCTTTTTCGGCCTTCACTCAAACGTTTCGTTCTCATTCATTTCTTTACCGATTTGGCTGAAATTTTCAGCAAAAATTAACAACATGGTTGGCTAAATATACTGCAAGTTTAGTGCCAAAATTCCGACTCATACTGGTTTTATGACCCGAAAACTAGGAATGAGGGCGGTCCACGCAAATTTATTTTTTTTCGGTAATACAAGGAGTACAGTCCTGAAACTTGTAGGAATGATTGGTGTTGCTACTGGGCATAACATACTAAGCGGGCAGCCCTGTAGCTCAAAGGGCACTAAAATGGGGCAATTTCAAAAACATGAGTGAAAATCCCATAGTTAAGAAATCTGCACCTTCTAGAATCAAAGCACTGAATCTGTTGTTAATCAACATAGATTGTAGCAGGAAGTTCGACAAATAAATGAACCTGATATTTAAGCTCTGTTCCACACCATAGTAACCATCCCTGCAGCGTTTTTTGAAAATTGAAAATCTTTAGAATCGTCGTTTTGCCGGTTTTACGAAGAAAAGTCATATTTCGTCATGTTTTTGAAATTCCCCCATTTTAGTGCCCTTTGAGCTACAGGGCTGCCCGCTTAGTATGTTATGCCCAATAGCAACACCAATCATTCCTGCAAGTTTCAGGCCTGTACTCCTTGTATTCCCGAAAAAAAATAGATTTGCGTGGACCACCCTCATTCCTAGTTTTCGAGTCACAAAACCAGTATGAGTCGGAATTTTGGCACCACACTTGCAGAATATTTAGCCAACCATGTTGTTAATTTTTGCTGAAAATTTGAGCCAAAATCGGTAAAGAAGTGACTGAGAACGAAACGTTTGAGTGAAGGCCGAAAATGCGATGGGACATTTTTTTGATCTATACTGTATATACAGGACGTGCATTTACGACTAAGTTATCGGATCTTCTTTCGATAAGGCACGATTGGATTGGAATCAATTCTATTTTTCTAAACCACAAGAAAAACCTATTTGCGAACTTCACAGTAGTACCTACGTAGTAATGACAATGGAATGCCCCATTCAATTCCATAAAATACGTTCAGAAAATGTGGTTGTATCAAACTTAGATTTGATCTGACCAACCATAAAATAGTGTTTCCGATCAAATTAAAATTAAATAACAAAATTAAATTGTTTTGGCCAAAATCATCAAGTAAATAGCAATTTAATAACAAATTAAATTTCTCGCGATAACTGTCAAACAAATTAAAATTATATTAAATTTCGTAAAATTGGCCTAGAAATTTGATATAAATTTGATATGAATTTGATATAAATTTGCTTGGTTTGGCAGCTTCACTAACCAAAGTCTGGCTACAAAACAACAAGTTCAGTCCAAAGATGACCTTGTTCCATGCCTATAGCAAAGATATCAAATCATTAAATGCTAATTTGTAGACCATTTGTCGCCATCTAAACAAAGGTCAACTCATTTTGGACTGACACGACCCAGGTTTTGAGCTGTTTCCTCAGGAACTGAGTATTGACTTTAGCAAATTTATATTTAATTCATATCAAATAACAAATTTGTATCAAATTAAATTTCAGAATTTGGGCACCAAGCAAATTAATAGCAAGTTATTTTCTTCTGAAGGCTGAGCAAGCAATTTAATAGTTATTTAATTTCAAAATAAATTTACTCGGAAACACTACCATAAAACGCCCTCCCAGCAGACAGGGCGAAATTAAGTTATTACAGTTATGACGTTTTGAATAGAAAGCAAAATTTACATAGTTGAGGCATTCCCGTTGTTGTTGTCATCATCGTGGTTGTTGTGATGCTTGCAGATGTCGTGGCGGTTTTCTTTGAATCTGCAGCAAAATGCCCTCATTTATTATACTTATATAAACCCTAATTATCTGGACCTCTGGAACCCTGATTGTTTCATAAAAGTCCCCCCAAAATCCGGCTGGTGCAATTTCCTCCCCCGAACCCGATTTTCAACGAAAATTCCCCCCCAGCCGGATTTTGGAGGAACTTCTATGAAGCCCTATTTTGGGCTTCTAAATCCAGAGTCAGGGTTCCAAAGGTTCCGATTAGGGGTTCATGTGGCCTGCCTGCAGCCTGAGCGAATCCCTAATCCATGTCTTCTTTACTACTTCTACATGAAGAAGGACCTGGTCTGGTACAGAATGCAATAAAATGCTAAAACTCACGGACAAAATAGTAAACCACATATTTCCTCCACACTGCTGGAGGGTTGACATTTGTGAAAGTGTACAGGCAAGTGTCCTTTGTGCAAAAGATCGTTTCAGCCTTTACACCCTTTCTTTCTACATCCCATGACGAGGATAGATCTGGCGGTTGATTATTAGAAGTTGCAGTTTGTCCAATGCCAAAGTCATAGCTCTCCACATCTAGTGTTGGTCGGGGAAAACTGATTTTCACTTCAGCTGTCTGAGACCAGCGCACTGTTCCTGAACTGTGTAAGGTTTTGAAATACAGTATAGATAAAAAAAATGTCCCATCGCTTTTTCGGTCTTCACTCAAACGTTTCGTTCTCAGTCACTTCTTTACCGATTTGGCTCAAATTTTCAGCAAAAATTAACAACATGGTTGGCTAAATATTCTGCAAGTTTAGTGCCAAAATTCCGACTCATACTGGTTTTATGACCCAAAAACTAGGAATCAGGGTGGTCCACGCAAATTTAATTTTTTTCGGTAATACAAGGAGCACAGGCCTGAAACTTGCAGGAATGATTGGTGTTGCCATTGGGCATAACATACTAAGCGGGCAGCCCTGTAGCTCAAAGGGCACTAAAATGGGGGAATTTTAAAAACATGACGAAATATGACTTTTCTTCGTAAAACCGGCAAAATGACGATTCTAAAGATTTTCAATTTTCAAAAAACGCTGCAGGGATGGTTAGTATGGTGTGGAACAGAGCTTAAATATCAGGTTCATTTATTTGTCGAACTTCCTGCTACAATCTATGTTGATTAACAACAGATTCAGTGCTTTGATTCTAGAAGGTGCAGATTTCTTAACTATGGGATTTTCACTCATGTTTTTGAAATTCCCCCATTTTAGTGCCCTTTGAGCTACAGGGCTGCCCGCTTAGTATGTTATGCCCAATAGCAACACCAATCATTCCTGCAAGTTTCAGGCCTGTACTCCTTGTATTACCGAAAAAAATTAAATTTGCGTGGACCACCCTCATTCCTAGTTTTCGGGTCATAAAACCAGTACGAGTCGGAATTTTGGCACTAAACTTGCAGAGTATTTAGCCAACCATGTTGTTAATTTTTGCTGAAGATTTGAGCCAAATCGGTAGAGAAGTGACTGAGAACGAAACGTTTGAGTGAAGGCCGAAAAAGCGATGGGACATTTTTTTGATCTATACTGTATTATCAGTCAAGCTCTTCAAACGCAACAGTATATTCTCGTTTAGAAGCCCTTCAAATTTCTTCTAGATGGGCGTCTGTTCGAGAGGGGTTTCTGTTCGAGACTGGGCTTCTAGTTATTTTATTTGAACACTTTCTATGTAAATTCGCTCATCCCATCCATCTTACAAAGCGTTTTTGTAGCAACTACAATATCAGTTCTTACAGTAGACACTGTTGAGCATCATCCAATAGGAAGTAAAGCTTAATTAAGAGTCAGTCTCTGAACCGATCGAGTCTTGGTCCTTTGCCATATTCAGACCCCAAAAATGAAACTTTGGCGTGGAGGGCTCAAAGTTGGACGACTAATACGTATGCATAGGTTATATAACCACCGTAAAGGATATCCCGATTCGACGCTCCACGCTCGAGATACGGCCTTCTGAAAATCGGTCCGCTTAACTATGGGACCAAAATTTCAAAATCGAATTTCTAGCGCACTAATCAGTGTTGGGACTTAAAAATTGGGGGCATAGGGTAACTTTTAGAGTACTTTCTGAATCAACGGTCGAGTTCCATTTTCAATGAAAAAAATTTTTTTCGACCCCCTTTGGAGACCCCTAGCTCGTCTGGAACCCCCTACACCGTTTTTTTTATTTCAGAATATTGTAGCGCTATCAATTCTCTACAGTTTGGTATAAGCCACATTGGCTGACCCGTGGAAGAAAGTGGTGAAATACGGCTTCAAAGTTGAAAAATCCACAAATCTTTAGTTTTCGTACTGCACCAAAATTTCCTGCTGGAGTTTCTAGCGCAATAATCAGTGTTGGGACTTAAAATTTGGGGGTTTAGGGTAACGTTTAGAGTACTTTCAGAATCAACGGTCGAATTCCATTTTCAATGATTTTTTTCGACCCCCTTTGGAGCCCCCTAGCTCGTCTGGAACCCCCCTACACCGTTTTTTTCATTTCAGAATATTGTAGCGCTAGCAATTCTCTACAGTTTGGTATAAGCCACATTGGCTGACCCGTGGAAGAAAGTGGTGAAATATGGCTTCAAAGTTGAAAAATCCTCAAATTTTTAGTTTTGGTACTGCACCAAAATTTCCTGCTGGAGTTTCTAGCGCACTAATCAGTGTTGGGACTTAAAATTTGGGGGTTTAGGGTAACGTTTAGAGTACTTTCAGAATCAACGGTCGAATTCCATTTTCAATGAAAAAAATTTTTTTCGACCTCCTTTGGAGCCCTCTAGCTCGTCTGGAACCCCCTACACCGTTTTTTTTTATTTCAGAATATTGTAGCGCTTTCAATTCCCTACAGTTTGGTATAAGCCACATTGGCTGACCCGTGGAAGAAAGTGGTGAAATATGGCTTCAAATTTGAAAAATCCTCAAATTTTTAGTTACTAAAACCAAAACCAAAACTACAATATTCTGAAATAAAAAAAACGGTGTAGGGGGGTTCCAGACGAGCTAGGGGGCTCCAAAGGGGGTCGAAAAAAATTTTTTTCATTGAAAATGGAATTCGACCGTTGATTCTGAAAGTACTCTAAAAGTTACCCTAAACCCCCAATTTTTAAGTCCCAATATTGATTAGTGCGCTAGAAATTCGATTTTGAAATTTTGGTCCCATAGTTAAGCGGACCGATTTTCAGAAGGCCGTATCTCGAGCGTGGAGCGTCGAATCGGGATATCCTTTGCGGTGGTTATATAACCTATCCATACGTATTAGCTCCTTGCGCCAGACGCCTAAATTCGCGAAACGCTAACCGCTGGCTAATTTCGGAAATCGACAGCGGTTAGCGTTTTCTATTTTCGCATGTAAAGCGAAAATAGATTCTCTAACCGCTGTTGTGGGCGTAAATCGATACTTGAGGATAGTTTAACTAAGACGGTTCTCTTCGAAAATAGAACGAATCTTGACAGCAATTTTCAATCTTTTTGTAGTGGGACGGCTATTAGACAACGTAAAATTGATGGAAAATAGATGCGACTGAGGCGTACTCCCCTCTGTGTAAAAAAGGCCCTGAAAAAGGGTCAGGTTCCGCCTTTGGATGAGATCACAGATTCGAAAATTTAACAATTGGCAGCCAGCCAAATTTGGCGCGCGGCCTACGAAACTCTAAATTCAACTCCGCCCATCGCAGTTGAACAGCGGTTAGCGCAGCGTCGGCCTATTTTCGAAAACGCTAACCGCAGGCCAACTACTCCAAATGGAGTATGGTCTGCCCCAACCGGTTAGTCCTCCAACTTTGAGCCCTCCACGCCAAAGTTTCATTTTTGGGTCTGAATACTGAAACTCGATTGGCCCAGAGACTGACCCTTAAGACACCAAGTTCTCAACTTGATGCCGTTTTTACCCCGAAACTCACTAAAATGTTTTTTGGATTTGTCTCAAAGAGAAGCACATGGTCAGATGGGCGTCTATTTTTTCACACTTGCTTTGGGCGTCTACTCGAGACTATACGGTAATCTAATGAACGTTCATCTTTTTAAAGCGATTAAACTTCAGGACAGCTACTGTTGCATGCGTATACGCATTACGCATATCATTACGCAAAGTACGCATTGCATTTCAGAATGCGTATACGCATACGCATACGCATACGCATACGCATACGCATACGCATTTGAATTTCATTACGCAATATTATTACGCATTCTGCCAAAAGTTTGCATATTTTTGCGTAATGCGTACTCCGTCTGAAAAATAGCTACCTTTTCGAATTGTCTTCCAAAAAATTTAGTGCAAGTTCCAGTGGCGTATCCAGGGGGGCATACATGTACTAGGGGGGTTTGGGGGGTTACCCCCTGCTGGAAAGGCCAAACCCCCCCTCACCCCCCCCACCCCCCCCCCCCCCGAGACAGGGATCTGGGTCAGAAATCACTAATTTTTAGCCTAAAATTCACTTGAAAAGCCTTTGGAAACCGAATTTGGCGTTTCCACTGCTGATATTTAAGAAAAATCGGTGTTTTTGGAAGCTCTTTTTGTCATTTTTTGCTTGTTTTTAGCTTTAAAACGCTATTTAGCAGCTTAAAATAGCGATTTTTAGCGTCCTTACTGAGAAAAACGTGCTAAAAACGCATTTCTAGGCGTTCTGGAGCTTTTTGAAATTTGGGACCCCCCACCTGGGCGAAACCCCCCCTCGACCCCCCACCTGAGGAAAAACCCCCCCCCTACCCCCCTCCCCCCAGGTCGGCCCGGAGCTGTTACATGTATGCAGGGGGGTGTAGGGTGAATACACCCCCCTTTGCGGTGGAGGTAGGAAGAAAAAGTCTGTCAAAAATATAAGAAACTAATGAATTATGTACTAAAACTGACTAATTTGTGCTCAGAATGCCTTCTAAATGCGTTTTTGAAGGCCAAATTTTCAAAATTTTCTCGCCCTGGTCGGGCAGAAGCCCAACCAGGCCATTATAAACTACTAAAACTTGTAATTTCTGTTAATTTTAAGCTCGGAATGCCTTTTAAACGCGTTTTTGAAGGCTAATTTTGCTAAATTTTCTTACCCTGGTTGGGCCGCTGCCCAACCAGGCACTTTCAAATTTTTACACCTCTCCTTTCCAAAATCCTGGATACGCCACTGGCAAGTTCTTATCAAATGGCTATTCTTCATGTTTTTAGTGTGAGGTGAGGGTATTAGAAATTTTCTGAGATAATTTGAAGCTTTAACTAAATTTTACTAATATTTAAAAAAAAGAGGCTAAGGTTTGCGAGAAAAGGAAACCTGCGACAAATCGTTGTTTTTAGAGTTTCTATTTCTACCGTTTTGGGTGACATCAGTTGTGTTGTATGCTCAGGCTATCTGTTTGCACTGTTTATTATGGTTGAATGCTACTAGATTTCTTGAAATGAACATTGAAACAAACTTTTTGTTCCTACAAAGCATCGTTCCTTGTTCCTGAAAGCGCACATCGTTTGCCTGTTGAAAACATACGTACTGTACATCATACATGTGGCAGGTTATCCGCCGAAGGAGGGAGGGGGTTGGGGCGTCTGAGCCCGAATTTTAGGAGCGTTTTTTGGGCACTAAAACACGCTCAAAAATAGCAATTTTTAGGGTAAAAATCGTCAAAAATCGCTAATTTGGGCTGCAATACAGCTAAAAAGTGCTGTTTTAAGGCGATTTTGGCAATTTTTGTGTCTGAAATTCCAAAAAAATCGCAAAAATTTGCTCAAAAAATTACTTACCAGAAAATCAGAGGGCGGGTCAGAAAAATCGTCTCAGAGAGGGGTCGCCATCCGGGGGGGGGGGGGTCTGACCTAAGTCCGGTTGGAGGCAGACTCCCCAGACCCCCTGTTACATTACATGTATGACATACTGTACTGCAATTCTTTGAGGTCGCGAATTTATAATCAAGCCTTAAGTATGTCTCAAAAATACTGTTGTTTGGGTATGGGATTTTCAGGAATCGGTTCGGTATGGGTAGGTATTTTTCGGCATACCCAGGAATCGGTTCGGTATGGGTAGGTATTCGCAAAAATACCGGTATACCGGTATTTATTCGGTATTTGCTGAAAATGTTTTACAAAGTCAAAACACAGAATTTCCCATTACAAGGCCGTGGATTTAGTCATTTCCAAGATCAGAGACTAGAAAATTCATAAAAAACAATGGGATTTACAGTATGTTAGGAATTTTTTGAAATTATTTTTTAGTTTTACTGGAATGAAAATCGTTTCTATAAATAATTTTGGCTAAGATAAATGCTTCCATTGTACCGTAGTTTTAAGGCCTAGAGTACAGTATGTGATCTAACAAGCAGTGACAAAATGCGGGGCTATTTTGTTACTAGTGAATGTACTGTACAACAAGTACTGTAGATACAGATTTGATTATTAAGGAGCCCATGTGAAGTTAAGCGAAAACTGGACCAATGCTTTCTAACAACAAAGCAGATTTGGGACAGGGTCAGTCAGAGGACTAAAAAACTTTAAATTCGATATTTTGGAAAGATATCGTAACAGAATGTGTTTCTGTATGCCCCAAAAATGCAAAATTAGAAAGAAAAGATTGTGATCACAGGGAATTTTCGATAAAAATTAGAATAAGCTGGACAAAAATACCGATTCTCAAATACCTGGGTATTACCAAAATAATCGGTATACCGGGTATGGGTATTTATTAAAATACCTGGAATCGGTAGGTATTTATTGGGTAGGTATTCCGAAAATTACCCATTTTTCGGTATGGGTTCGGTATACCCAATCAACAGTACTCAAAAAACCTGGTCTATAAAGTTGGATACCTAAACAGCACACTGTAGGGCCAAAAAAGCAATCTTTGAAATCTCTGAATGTTTCTGAGATTACGCATTACGCATACGCAATACGCAAAATACGCATTAGTTTTTGCAATGCGTATACGCAAACTCATACGCATTTGTAATTGGAATGCGTATACGCATACGCATTTGAAAAATCCGGTATTAAACAACAGTAGGACAGACGCACCGAGTATTAAGAGAAGCAATGGTTTCATCTTGGTTGAATAACTTAGTTGGCCAGGACAGCGATCGCTCTCATCCCACACTTTAAACAGCCGTATGAATTTATTATATTAGTGTAGTCCGGGAAATTGCGAAATACATGGTATCGGTAATCATACATACAAATACAAGATAAAAAGTGCCCACCACCATTTCCGAACTTTACTCAAACGGTTCGTTCTCAGTCAATCAGTCTCAGCTGACCGAAAGCTTTGAACGCGACTTTCTCATTTCATCTATTCGTAGACTGACGCTTCATCTGAACGCTTCAATTGTTTATCGAGCTCAAAATCCCTCCTATAGGCTGTACAGGCTAAGCTAGGTTTCGCTCGGGAATTAAGAGGGAAGCAGCGTGCATTTCACTTATTTATGCATGACGCGCTGATTATCCGATTTAGATACAGTGACACTATCCCTCACTTACGTGGAACCGAAGGCAATTTCGTAGTTTTCGGTGAATATCTTGCTAACCAGCTGCGATCTAGAAACATAAGTGCCAAAAAATGAAAGGCCATTGCAACAGCTACAAAACCATATGCGAATCTGAATCCTAGCTGAAGAAACGAGTGAACGGTGGTCGTTTGAATGGAGATTGTGAGACACCAGAAAATGAGCCCGAAAATCCTTCCGACCCAATTTTGAGGGGGTGTAGCTCCGGTTTCAAGGGGTTGTCGGTGGCCGGACATGCACCGTCGGTCTTCCATTGAGCTCTATTCTAATATCAGCCAGATCCGTGAGATGACCATGCTTGCCTTCTCCAAGCGAACTTTCTCGCAAAATGCATCTTTAAGCTTGGCTTTTGCAATTTTAGCAACAAATATTGCCGAAACCTGCAGTTTGTGCCTTCCAGAGAAAAGAAAATGTTGAAACCGAAAATAAGCTCACTCACAGTCTCATTCATGGAAAAGTAAACCTAAAAATTTACAAATATATAAATCAGATTTCACAAATGAATACGATACAGACGGGGTTCTGTTTCAGCAAAAAATATTTGTTATAACTAACTATTTGTCAAAAATTATAAACGATTTACATAGGTAGCAAGATGAAGAAAAATAACGCAGCGCAAATTGTAGGAGAGAGGTGCGTGATGACCTACTAAATGCATAATACGTTGAGTCTGAGTAGTGATTTTTGTTTTAATGATGTCTGATGCATTAAATTTAATAACCGGAGTTCTAGTTTTTCTCACTTTTTCTCTTGTCTGCTTTTCTCAACGTAATACCTGTCTTTCTGTCTACTCTATGTAACTGGCCACAAATGAAAATGAGTTCGTATGATGGCGAAAATTTGCACTCAAATAGATCTATAAACGAAAATTTTGTTTTCTATGAGAAAGCTTTACCTCTGTGCACATTGGGAATTCAAGTATCTCTAGGCGTATTCCTTGTAGTCGCCACTTTTTGGGATGTCTGCAGCAAGAATGCTTCACATAAATCGAATATAAAAAGATTTGTACTCTGTTTCTCATTAAAGCGAAATCTGGGGAAAATATTTGACATATCCTCTATACAGTCTGAATCCAGTAAGACTATTTTATGCATTAGTGGACTGAGGTTCGTTTCCACTGTATGGGTGGTAGTAGGACATTCCTACTTGGCTCTTCAATGGTTCTTAATTAGCAGTGAAGAGTTTTTCGCTGAATTGAAGAACAATTTCTTTGCCCAACTCATCACCAACTTTTCGCTCTCAGTTGATATTTTCTTTCTGATTGGAGGTTGTCTAACGTCCTACAGATGGTTTAGCAAGCTAAACAGTAAGTTTTTATTGATTATTGACTTCTAGACTAACTGGATGATTTCTATGTAGCAGATCAACCAATTATGACGTCAGTAAGATATTGGCTCAGGTTCTATTGCCATAGGTTGATCCGAATTTGGCCAGCCAGTGCTTTCACGTTGCTTCTGATAGCTGGTCTTTTGGCCCAAATAAATCCAAACGCAGGTTCACCTGACTTTAATCCCATTGTACAATGTCCGGGCCATTGGTGGCAGAATCTGTTACTGTTAAACTCGTTGCTTACTAACTATTGCCTCAACTGGTTGTGGTATTTGAGCACTGACTTTATCTTCTATTTATTCAGTCCAATATTTCTGTTATGTTTGAACAAAGATGCTAAACTTGGAAGTTTGCTCATAGCACTTGTGGCTTGCCTTTCAATTATAGCCCGTGGTGCACTGATACTGACTTATAATTTCACTCCAACACATATAATGTGGCCACTTCCCGGGATCAATAAGGAAGACATTGTGAATTATTATGAAACAATTTACATAAAGCCCCACACACGCATTAGCACTTATTTGGTTGGTATTTGGCTGGGTTATATGCTTTGTTACAACAAAAAAGTAACGCCATTTGTGCAAGCACTTCTGTGGCCCCTATCAGCTATCTTCTTTGGGTGGCCATTATTTGGACTGTATCCTTTTTTACAAGACTATCAGTGGTCCTTGTACTTTGTGCTTTACGGAGCAATGCACCGAACTGTATTTTCCATTTCCATAGCTTGGCTGATTACTGCAAGTCAACTGGGGTATTGTGAACTTTTGAATAGAATACTCAGTTTTAGGTTTCTTAGACCTCTTAGCAATTTGAGTTACGGTATCTATCTGTGTCACATGGTACCTGTAATGGCATTGTATCTGTGGAATGGGTTTCCAACCTGGAATGGACACTGGATGGTATTGGTGAATGTAGTTGGGCAGTTAGGACTTGCCATTGTGCTTGCAGTTTGGATAAGTTGTTGCAGTGAGCAGCCTGCACTGAACATGGAACACGAATTCAAAACTTTGCCTCAATCTTATTTCAGTAAAACAAGTGTCACCGTAGACCTTTGTACTAGCAAGGTTTAGAAGAAAATATTATATAGTAAAGAAATGCGTGAATTCTGCTCTACACTCTATAATGCAGTAGGCTCGGTTTTTGGATGTCAGTCTTTTTCTCCACGTCTGAATAAAACTTTTACATAAAAAAAGTTATCCAAGATGTGTTGGTGGTTCGTGTCAAATTTCAGTAAAAGCACAACCACTCAAACAGTCACAAAGTCAATGGCAGATAATAATGCAAGGCTGCATTCTGATAATGTAATAACTTCTTCCAATCAATTCAAGAGAAGAGGTAAACAGAAACTAATAAAGTAGTTTAACTGCAATGGAACTGATTTCTGTTCTGGAAGTTTTTAACTTGGCTAACGTTCAATAGTTTATAGTCGTTCGAATCCATACAAATAGCTGGGGAGGGCTGAATTGAGTATGGGATTTTGTCTGCTAGGTTAAGTTGCAGGGGAGGTTTGGCGCAGATAAGGGGTTCTAAACATTAAAAAAGACCCTAAAACGCCGTGAAATGCATTTTTAGCAAGTTTTAATTAAAAACAAGGCTAAGAACTGTAATTTTGGCAGCATTTATTCCGTTTAACAGCTAAAAGCAAGCATGAAGTGTCAAAATAGGTTACAAATCTATCTTGAATAGCACCGCAAAAAATTCTTTGCCAAAAGGCAATTGTTAAATTAAATTATAAGTCGAAACCTAAAAATTAATGATTTCTCGGCCAGTTTGTTAGTACAGTAGCCTCCGTTACTTCCCAGCAAGGCGGAAAGCAAACCCAAGATCTGTACATATGTACTAAAAAGAACTCATTGGAAAATAGAAAAACATTGATTGTGGACCCTTCTTTTTCTTGTATATTCTTGGTACAAACCACGTATTTCAAACTGATACCTACGTACTCGCAATGCATGGAAGGAACATATAAAACGAACTATTATAATAACACATGATAGACAACATACATATAACAGGTCATCCGCCGAACGGAAGGGGGTTGCGGGGGTCCGGCGCCAGCCGGGTGGCGGCTGAACCAAAATTTTGGGGTTGGGCAACAAAAAACAAAACAACAAACAATCGCAATTTTTTCGGCTAAAAATCGTCAAATCGCTAATTTTGGCTCAAATACAGCTAAAAGTGTTGTTTTACAGCGATTTTGGCAATTTTTGCGTCTGAAATTGCAAAAAATCGCAAAAATTTGCTATAACATTACTTGCTAGAGAAATCGGAGGGGGGTCGGCAAAATCGTCTCGTGGTCCCCATCCGGGGGGGGGGGTCTGGCCTTAGTCGGGGGGGGGACGATCGACCCCACACCCCCTTTTACATGTATGATTTACAATCCACCCATAAACAAAAACTCTCAGCTTAAAGAAACGGCCGTATCAAAACTTTACAAATCTTGTATATCTTGTGCGTTCCCTCTCAGCGACTATTTAGACAAATTCAGCCAGCTAAACGCTTAGAGCGTTGGTCGGTGTTGTTAATAATCGTGCTTAGCAACTAAATATATAGCGGGCTCACCTCGGACGTGACTTATTTACTAGCAACCAGCGCAGTGAAACTCGTTGTTGGAAGCTCCAATCGCACTCGTCCCGCGCCTGCCTTATGCATGTCCGACTCACGGCGCCCAAGTACTAGACAGATCTTTCCAGAAGAAGGAAGTGAAATGAGCGACTACTCAAGTTCTGAAAGGCACCACCCGCCGGCCACTGTGAAACCTAAGAAAACCAGACCGACCGACCTGCCACCTGGTGGCCAGTTTGGAGGTAAAACTCAACCATTTGGATTTTTTAAGGTCCAAGCATTCTTTTAGAATCGACTACTAAGGAATCAGGTGGAATTGACTGTTGCGCTATACTTTTGACTGCGTTGTCCTGTATTCTGATCATACTGACACTACCGTTCTCTCTGTGCCTTTGCATAAAGGTTGGTGGACTAGTCGCAACCGGTCCTTAGTTTTAAAGTTTTTAGGTAGTGCAAGAGTATGAACGCGCTGTGATTTTTCGATTGGGTCGCTTGACTAGCGGAGGGGCTAAAGGGCCTGGTAACTATTTCAACTGATGTATTTTTGTGTTTATATGGTTGTTGTGCATTCTAGGTGTCTTCTTTGTGGTTCCTTGCACAGACGAATACAGAAAAGTTGATCTCAGAGTTGTGTCATTCGATGTGCCTCCACAAGAGGTCTGAACAGCTAAAGTTCCTACAATTTCAGTGCAAAGATCCTTTAGATTTTGACAAAAGACAGCGTGACGGTAGCTGTGGACGCAGTGGTCTACTTTCGCATCAGTAATGCCACAATTTCTGTGACTAATGTGGAAGATGTGCATCACAGTACACGGCTCCTGGCTCAGACAACCCTCCGGAACATTCTCGGAACCAAAACCTTGTCCGAGATTCTGGCTGATCGCGAGCAAATCGCCACTTACATGCAGGTTCGTCTGCTAACAATTTTTAGCACGTTTTGAAAGTTTTGCAGATTTTTGCAATTTTTACAAGTTTTGCAGATTTTGCAAGTTTTGCAGATTTTTGCAATTTTTACAACTTTTGCACTATTTCCATGCTTTCACTTTTAGACCACTCTGGACGAATCTACAGATCCGTGGGGAGTGAAAGTGGAACGCGTCGAGGTAAAAGACGTGCGTTTGCCTCAACAACTGCAGCGGGCCATGGCCGCTGAGGCTGAATCGACGAGAGAAGCTAGAGCTAAGGTAGAATCGTGTATAAATTATGCAAAAAGATGCAACTGTGTTGCAGGTGATCGCAGCGGAAGGAGAGCAGAAGGCGAGTCGAGCGTTGAAAGAGGCGGCCGATGTGATCTCAGCCACTCCCACAGCTTTGCAGCTGCGCTATCTTCAGACGCTGAGCGCCATTTCGGCTGAGAAGAACTCTACCATTGTTTTCCCTATTCCCATTGATATGATGAAAGGCTTCATGAAGGGTAGCAAGGACAAGTACTGACTAAGTCACTCTTTTCTTTTGACACATCGTCTTGTACTGTTGAATATTTTGAAAGCAGTAGTTATGTACAGTACCTTGTTGTAGGTTTTCGTTTTTGTTTGCAAAGTCGACACAGTACAGTAGAGCCTAATTATTATGTTACGACTAGCAGAAGCTCTATTATGCAGGTTCTATTCTAGTCCAACTTTTATGTGAAGTTGTGCTTTCTTGAAGCTACCGGGTTTTTCCGTAAATACTTAAGCCGATGGGCTTGTTTATAGGTTTTGGCACGTTTTGGCCCTTCACACAGACATGGGCTAGCATTTCGGCTGAGGGGGGGTAGAATTTTCAATTCCTGAGGGGGGCGGTGGGGGGGTAGGAGCGGTTGAGGGGGCTGAGGGGGTGGTAAGCCAAAAGTCCGATTTTTGGCTAAAATCAAGGTTTTTTGGCTTATTTTTGGTTAAAATAAGCTATTCTGAGCTCATTTACACCTAATCCAGGCATATTTTTATCATAATTTTCTATACAAAATTATTCCAAAAAATTCCTGAGGGGGGTAGCGGCCGGCTGAGGGGGGGTAGGTCAGAGCCTGAGGGGGGGCCAACCCCCCCTCAGCCCCCCCTTTGCCCATGTCTGCCTTCACATTGAAACCGAAAAAAAAGCCCCTGATCATATTCTTGGAAAAATCATTTTCCCGCCTTTTTCAGTCAACTGCAATAGAACAGAGGTAAATGCAATGTTCATTGCTGCTTGTCAATCAATTGTGTTGTGGTCGCGCAAACCAAACAGCATTTGACATTCTGTGTTTGGATTTTTCCTTCGATTTGCCCTGTTTTTCGTAATGTTTTTTTGCTTGTTTTCACTCACTTTACATGCCAAAACCGCCGATTTGCGCCCTTAAGTCAGACACGCAAAATATTGAAACCAAAAATAAAGGTGGACATATTTTTTGTGGGGGGGGGACTTATTTTCGGAAAAACCCGGAAATTGTTAACGCACTACTGTGTGTGTGTGTGAGACGTGTGTGTTGTAAAATCAGTAGAAAAACTCAGAATTGCATCTCGTGTAAATGAGATTTGTAGTGGGAACTTGTTGTTGATCAAATTGAATAATGTGTTGATTATTTCCATTGACTAAAAGCGTAAAATATCATGTGATTAAGCTGACAACTGGGGAAGCATCTAAATGTACCAATTGGCTGAAATTTTTTAAGAAATCGGGACACTATCAGGCAAAGCACACTTTTATACAACTGAGAAACTCTATAAATTACCTGGTTTTCCGTACAAACGCCCCCCAAACAGTGACCCTCTGAGCGAATATTTGAAAAGCCTTTAAAAATAAACGTTCAGGGGTGGTTATTCGGATAAAGCATTTTGTTCCGGATCAGATAAAAAAATATGGAGAAAAATAGGCTAAAAGCCAAAGAATCGGGGCGAAAACCATGCGTTTCACTGAAGAAACACGTTATCATCAGGTTTTGTCGAACAATCTGTGCAAAAAATTCAAATTACAGAGAGACGCGCTCAGCCATAGAGCAGTTGCAAATTCCAAATAAGCGCCCATGTACAGTACTTTGGTACTTTCCAAATAGCCGCCTCTGGGCGTTTATTTAGATTAGATTTGAATTTGTGTAAATTGCCAAAACTAAATAAACGCTGCCGGGCGTCTGTACGGAAAACTCAGTACAACAAAACAGAGTAGTCACAGCAAATTTGCCGTACTTCCTGTCTTCTCTAACGATTTTTAAGGATTCTTGTCTGTCTATGTCTTGTCCGGATGGATGCATTGATTACAATGTAGACTTGGTCCTCATTTTTACACATGGGTTAGTCCAGGTTCAGAGTCGAAACGATCTAACCGGCGCTCTAAAAAGGAAGTTTCTCTTATATTAGGGACAGTCTTATCGGTCGCGCATTTCACATGTCTATGTTTGCTGCTTCATTTCACATACATGTAACAGGTCCGGACTAGGGGTCTGTTTTCGGTGCTTACCTGTTGTTATGGACTTTCTCTTCTCGTCTGGCAATTGTTTTTGACCGATAAGAAAAATACTTTCCCTTCTTGCTCCGGTTGATCAGAAAACAACTGAGCGTCGTTATTGAAATGATTCCGATAGCAGCACCGATACCTGCGGCGATATAGACGGGTAGTGAGGCCGGGTCTACTAGCGGAGGGTCGGTTTGAAACGGCGCGGCAGCTCTCTCTGCCCAGTTGCAGTCCATCTTGAGTAGGAAGGTGAAAGTTGAAGCTCAATTCCTAGCACTGCTGTTCTGAATCAGGACTACCTTCTTTTGTGACAAAGGCAAGTAAATTGTTGCTGTTCAAATGCATCACAACTTTCGTTCAGCTATCGGCAGCAGCATCTCAACACTTACATATACACATCATTCAAACAAATCTTGGTCAAGAGAGCGCATTCAAGTTGATAAGCACTGCTGATTGAGGAACATCTTCTCATTCCCATTCTCACTTCTCTAAAGTGCTGCTTCAAATAGATGGCCACATGGATCAGTACATTGACACCTTGTACAACAAAGGCATTCAGCATTGCCAGGCCAGCCTCACATATCTACCCCAATCTTTGAGCAAAGGAAGCAGAGCGTAGGCAAACCACTAAACAGCAGTAAATGCACTGAGTAGCGCACTTTTGACCATTCTGCGTTCTCGCTTTGCTGGCTCGCTCACAGCTACAGCACCAGTGGCCACCTTGTTTCTGGTTCTTGCTGTACAGATAAAACACAGGTATGTAAAGTAGACAGAGTCAAGAGAGCATACCTGATTGCAAGAGACACTATAGACTCCTCCTTTAGGGCTTTGCTGGTAATTTTCAAACTTGCTTCAACCAGTTGTTGGTCATCTTCAGCATTGTTGTGCAAGGCCTGTACAAAGACTAGTACAGCCAGACCAGTTACCAGAACAATCGCAATCCGTTGCGTGCTTCGCTTCCCACTTGTAGTAGAATAGTGGACATGCAATGGACAGCAATCGCTCCAAGCCTTGCAATATGAGCATTAGGATCTGTGCTACTCCAGTTAAGATACGCAGTATGACCCCTAAGGAAAAGAGACATGTTAGACGGCTGAATGGGTAACGAGTATTTGGCTGAAAACAGTTGATAGAAGTGGCTAATCGAGCGTACAATCAGCGTTATACCTAGGCCACCGTCTGTAACCGCCACCGCTCCAATCATGAGATATTGTTTCTTGGTTCTGAGTGAGCTGTGAAACGTGATTGCAGACACCCGGTAAGCAGATTAGCTGAACTTAGCAAACACCCCATTAGTAGATCTATGACCGACCGGCTGCACAATGGGGCTAACCACCACTGCGGCCAGTTAGTAAGGTTTGA
>JASANB010000388.1:0-121299 GCA_030248155.1 Sabatieria punctata
CCCCCTGGTCCTACCCTTAGTTCTTATTCTAGATTTTTAGTTTACGGCTTGGTTCATAGTTGGAGCAAGTGGCGGAGCGGAACATGAACTTTGAAGCAAAGATTTCTTGTCCTGTAAGTTACACCTGGAGATATCTTATTTATAGAAAACTCATTAAGTTGTTTGCTAGATATGAGAATTTTATGGCATCTCTTGCTTTCACAGCACTTCTCTGACTGTTAATAACTATGGGGTTAAACATGACAGTGGCTGTAATCTGTTTCCTTCTGTACTTAATCGGTTCGTCAACAGAACTAACTTGTGTGGTGGCCATTTTGCGTAAAACCGACTGGAGTAATAAACCAGAACTAATCATGATCGTAAGCTTAGGCTTAGCCGACTTAACAGCCTCTTACAGTTATCTGGTGGGAGGGCTGTGTAGTATTCTACAAACCGACATACATTCGGCTTTGCCATATTTGGTAGGGCAAGTGGCCAACTGGGCCTGGCTGGTCAGTAGCATTCACCTAAATTTACTAGCTCTAAATCGGTTTGTTGCGGTAGTATTTCCATTACAGTACGACTTAATTTTCTCCAAATCTGTTACTTTCCGTGCTTGCCTGTTTTGCTGGCTGTTGGGTTCGCTTATAAGCATTGGCAACCCGGTTCTCTGTTGTCGTGTAGTCTATGTATGGCAGAAATCCACTTGTGATGTAAATTTCTTTAAAGAGGCGCTGTTTGCCGACTGGATTATTGTGAGCTACTTGCAAAGCCTGATAACGCAGTTGATTTGCACGGTTTGTTACGCGATTCTCAGTGTTAAACTGGTTTGTATGCGTTTTGGCAACCAAAACTTTGATCAGACTGATTTGAGTTTGTGCGCGCAATTTTTCATCATCTGTGCTGTCTATTTTGTCAACAATTTGTCGTGGCTGCTCATAGTTGAATTGGGAAGTGATTATTGGTTTTTGCCGGCCCTGTCTTCTGCTCTATATTTTACCGTCAACGGCTATGTGTATGTCTTGTTCAACAAAGTGATTAGAAAGGCAGTCAAGGATTCTTTCGGCAACAACGTCAACCGTGTTTATCCCATTCAAAAGTGAAACAACAAAAGTGGGCGCAGCTAAAACAGCCCTAATGGTCCACTGAAGCACGTATCCCAAATGCTCCAGCTGCAAGGCAGTTCATTTTTCATTTCCATATCATGTTCCGAAAAATATTGACACCTGTAGCTAAATCAATTATGTAAACTGAGTCATGAATAAAATAGAAAAGCATCAAAAGTCAATTTAGTAAAAAGGAGATGCGTCAGTAGCGCCGATTGGTTGATGCAATCATAATCGGTCGGTCGGTCGGTCGGTCGGTCGGTCGGTCGGTCGGTCGGTCGGTCGGTCGGTCGGTCGGTCGGTCGGTCGGTCGGTCGGTCGGTCGGTCGGTCGGTCGGTCGGTCGGTCGGGTCTGTCTGTCTGTCTGTCTGTCTGTCTGTCTGTCTGTCTGTCTGATGGACTGGCTTTGATTAAGAAGAGAAGGAAGAAGATGGACTAGCATTTATTTATTACTAGCAGACTGGTAAGTGTAATCAGGAAAGGCAGTATCAAAAATATCACTATAATTTGACACAAAATGCACGTCTACGCCTTGGGTGATAAAATCTGGAAGGTCCGAATAGTCCTTGCGGTTTTCTTCTGGCAGAATTATACACTCCACACCCACACGTTTGGCCTAAAAGACTGAGACGTACAACATAACAACCATGCTACTGTAGTGCATGAAATGAACTACCCTTCTGCCTGCATACTGCATGCCACCAGACATGGGCTAGCATTTCGGCTGAGGGGGGGGGGGGGTAGAATTTTCAATTCCTGAGGGGGGGGTGAGGGGGGTAGGAGCGCCTGAGGGGGTGGTAAGCCAAAAAGTCCGATTTTTGGCTAAAATCAAGGTTTTTTGGCTTATTTTTCATTAAAATACGTTAAAATAAGCTATTCCGAGCTCATTTACGCCTAATCCAGGCATATTATTATCATAATTTCCTATACAATTTTTCTTCTAAAAAATTCCTGAGGGAGGGTAGCGGCCGGCTGAGGGGGGTAGGTCAGAGCCTGACGGCGCCAACCCCCTCAGCCCCCCCGTTTGCCCATGTCTGCATGCCACCATATAATAATCCAAGTATTATACAAGATGACCCATTTATCTAATCCATGGTTTCGTTTTGCTGTAACTTTTGTGTTCAGGAATCCTCTTTGCAAAATTTTGACTGAGAAAAAAATACGTGAATGGTATTAGTTATCTGCCTAATAATTTCCTGTGTCCTGTTGCTGTTAGACGCAGTCGTAGACTTCAAACAAATCAGCTACAGTATGTTATTCCGTCTGGTGCCACCGTCACTTTCTTGTACAATGCTATTTCTGTGTGGAGCACCCTTCCAAACGATGTTGTGCACAAAAACTTTGCTGGTTTCAAATCCTATTGTAAATCTGATGTTTTTTTTCAACATTTGCAGGAGTCTCAGTTGGTAACAGTGCAGTAGTTTTATTGACTGTTATGTATTGTATACATTGTTCGTTATTTGAGTCTCCAACCCGTCGTTTGAACCATGCTGTTGGTATGGGTTGAGTGAGAGAATAAAGTTGAAGTTGAACACTGAGTCTCTCACTTGAACCACTAGGGGCGAAACTAAATTCAACAGTCTATGTCATTTTATTTGCAGCATATTTTGTTGCTAAATTTTCTATTATGCACTTCAACGTGAACATGTTGCAAGTGCATAACTAGTAGTTGAAGCAGCAACAGACTTGGCTAAATTTTGAGAGTAAAAATTCTGAAGATGTACGCATGTTGTGTTAAAATCTCAGCGCATTTGATTTTGAGGAACACAAAAGTTACAAGATGAAACCAGAGATAGATAAATGGAAGTCAGTCAGTCAGTCAGTCAGTCAGTCAGTCAGTCAGTCAGTCAGTCAGTCAGTCAGTCAGTCAGTCAGTCAGTCAGTCAGTCAGTCAGTCAGTCAGTCACCAGGGATAGATAAACGGGCCACCTGTACATGCACTACAGTATAGATAAGAAACGTTCTATGTATCGGTTTTGACCTCTAGTCAAAAGTTTCGTCGGTTCGGCCAGTTCTTTATCGATTTGATTGACAGAAGAGACACCAGTGCAAGAGAAGAGAAGCAAATCAACCAACGAATTAACTAACCGCAATGGTCTTTTCCTTAATTCCGCCAACTGGTAGCACTTTCCCGGTCAAACTGACTTCTCCAGTCATAGCCAGATTCTGACGGATAGGCGTGTCGAGTGCCAGAGACAGCAAAGCGCTTACGATGGTCGATCCGGCACTAGGGCCATCTTTGGGAGTGGCTCCCTACAAGCTTGACAGTGACACAAGAGAAGAAATTTGTAAAAATAGATCGTGTGTGTAAAAAAGTGAAAATCAGGCAGCCAACCGATTTTGTCCTTTATATATGGAAGTGTTATACAGGGTGTCCAAAAATGATAACATTTCTATTTACTGCCATTTCCGCAAGTTTTAAACAAATTGGCTGAAATTTGAAACGTAAGTGCCAAAATAGGGGGAAGGGGTTGTGTGTTAAAATTTTGTCATCCAGGGTTGACCCAATCCTGAAAAATTCACGAATATTGGACAGTTGTTAATATCAATGTCTACAAAAATAGCGCTAAAATGGAAACTTTTCTGTTCGCTGTCATTTCCGCAAATGTTCGCCAAATGAACTGAAATTTGCAGAAACTCTTCAAAACTGTGGGATATATTTTGTGTTAAAATTTCATGCATTAAGACTGACCCAGTCTTGAGAAAATGAACAATTCCAGATCCAGCCTATCTGCTTTTTGAATGAGCAAGAAAGAACAGAAAAACAGATAATTAGCTTAATGCTTATTTTCTCAAGACTATGATGTACTATGTCATTCTCAATGGCTGAAATTTTAACACACAAAATATCCCAGAGTTTTGAAGAGTTTCTGCAATTTCAGTTAATTTGGGGGACCATTTGCCGAAATAACAGCAAAAAGAAAAGTTTCGATTTTAGCGCAATTTCTATAGTCAATGAAATTAACAACTTTCACATATTCCTGAATTTCTCAGGATTAAGTCAAGGCTGGTAAACCAAATTTTAACTTTGCACCTATGTTTCATTCAAATTTCAGCCAATTCGTCAAAATTTGCGGAAATATACGTTATCATTTTTTGTGACACTATATAGTTTGTTATTACGTCAGGCTCAATTTTTGCACTTATTCTTACTCTGACTGACCTCGGGCACATGTAGATGTAAATGGGCTTTCTCTAGAAAGTCGTTTTCCGGGAACTTCTTCATAAGGAATGCTCTAGAAAAGACACGGTCAGTCAGTAACTAACAAAAATGCACCGGAAAAGCGTGCATAAAATTATAATAGAAACCTGGCAAAGGTATGCGCAGTCTTGGCCGACTCTTGCATAACATCGCCCAAATGACCGGTGAGCATCAGCGAACCCTCCCCTTTCTCTTCCTTCAAATCCAGTTTACGACGCAGAGATACCTCGATGAAAAGTGTCGAACCACCTAAAAACGTCTAATTCAGGCGCTTAAGCCCGTAAACATTTTTACACTTAGCTAAGCGCAATCTGAAGGCAACACCAAATTACTATGTACGCTGCAGGTAAAAAATGTTGAAACTATTGACAAACAAGCAGCTTGCAAACAGCGATAGGACACAGATACTGATTGATACCACAGTCACGGTACTATGGCTATGCTTAATTTTATGCACGATCGGGTTATTTTTTAGCTATACATGGCTAAGCGCCACTATTAGCTTGTACAATGTAGCTAGCTGGGATAGCATTTCGGCTGAGGGGTGATAAACTTTCAAATCCTGAAGGGGAGGGGTAGCGGCGGCTGATGGCGGATTGAGAGGATGGTAAGTCAAAAAGTGTGATTTTTGCTAAAATCAAGGTTTTTGGCTTATTTTTGTTGAAATAAGCTATTCAGAGCTAATTTACACCTAATCTAGGCAAATTTCTGTCATAATTCTCTATACAAAATTCTTCCAAAAAATTTCTAAGGGGTAGCGGCAGCCTGAGGGGGTCAACCCCCTCAGTTCCCCTTTGCTCATGTCTGGCTATAGATAGCTGTTTTTTGTAATGTAATAGTTATGTATCGCTGTGGCACACATCCTTTGTCATTGGTTTCACACATTGGCCGAAAAAATCAGGTACACGCCCAAGGGCGGTTATGGCCGCCCAAGGGGAGGGGACGGGCTATACCCCACCCAGGCCCCCGGCCGATGTATTCTTGGGCTACTAACAGCTAATAGCTGCTAGCTATACGTAAATGACTTCATTAGCAAACAGCGGCACTTAGCCGAGTACAGCTAAACCATACATGTAACAGGGGGTTGCCCCCACCCGACTTAGGTAATTTTTTGAAGAAATTTTTGCGATTTTTTATAGTTTCAGACACAAAAATAGCCAAAACCGCCTGTAAACCAGCACTTTTTAGCTGTATTTCGGCCCAAATTAGCGATTTCAGCCCAAATTGGCGATACATGTCATGAGCTAAAGGGTTATGGCCAAACATGACTAAGTCCCTGACTGCACTAGACTAGAAAAGAGTGGACACACCCATCGAAGTCCAAGCGAGACCCATGGCTACGCCAGGGGGCGTGTTTTCGTAGAGCCGATCGTGGGTAAACATGGGCTTGCCAGCGTAGTCCGCCAGACTGCTGCTGTCCACTGATACACTGCTCGTTTCCCCATCGGCTATTTTCAGCGCCGCTTTGCGGAAGATCTAGAACTGCGTTACAATAATCGATTCCAGCGATATTGATTGAAAAGTCCACCAAAAAAAGTTTGAGCTAAAAACGCTGCGCAATAAAGCGATTGGGCTCCTCTACAACTGTGGATCTGAGGCCCAAGTAGCCTGCATAAACGGGGTCATACATGTGCATGGGGGTGCCCAGGGGGGGAAATAAAAATCTACCAAACGTTGATAAAAGCTGCTGGAAAGCCTCCAGATGCGTTTTTAAGTCACAGAAATCAATTTTGGCAACTACGCACCAAACCAGAAATTTTTGCAAATTCCAATGAAAAAATTTGTGCTGAAAATCCGGTTTTTTTGGGCAGTTCATTGTCAAAAACTCGACTTTTACTAGGAAATTTTTTGCTAAAAATTTCGAATTTCCCGCCAAGATTTGAATTCCGCGCCGAACTTTTGAGCATTTGGCCAGTCAACTAACTACGCATGAAGACCTGGCTGTCCACCTCTGAGCTGTGCACCAGGCACATGTATGAAAGGGATTATTCGCAAAAACGGCTAGGTGGTAGGTTGTTTTTTGAACAGACTGTAGCATCATCACGTAAGAAAAAGAAGTCAGTGCAGTACCTTCTCAATGTGTTTCTGTAAATTGCGAACTCCGCTTTCGCGACAGTACTGCTTGATCAGTGTGTTCATGGCATCGTCGTGAATCATCAGTTGTTCGTCAGTGATACCGGTCATCGTGCGACACTGAGGCACCAGGTACTTCTGCAACACTCTCCTTACTCTCTTTCTCTCACTCACACTCACACTCTAACTCTAACTCTAACTCTAACTCTAACTCACTCACTCACTCACTGAGGGGGTAGAATTTTCAATTCCTGAGGGGGGCTGAGGGGGATAGGAGCGCCTGAGGGGGCTGAGGGGCTGAAGGGGTGGCTAGTTAAAAAGCCCGATTTTTAGCTAAAATCAAGGTATTTGGCAAATTTTTCATTAAAATAAGCTATTCTGAGCTCATTTTCACTTTCACCTAATCCAGGCATATTTTTATCATGATTTTCTATACAAAATTCTTCCAAAAAATTCCTGAGGATGGGTAGCGGCCGGCTGAGGGGGTAGGTCAGAAAGTCAGAAACTGAGGGGGTAGGTCAGAGGCTGAGGGGGACAAACCCCCCTCAATCCCTCCCTTTGCCCATGTCTGACTCACACTCGCACTCTCACTACACAACAATTGACTAGATGCATACTGAAGAGCAGACATGGGCTAAAGGGCTGAGGGGTTGAACCATACATGTAACAGGGGGGTCTGGGCTGGGGGTCTGCCCCCACCCGACCTAGGCCAGATCCCCCGGATGGGACCCCCCACCCCCCGAGACGATTTCGCCGACCACCCCCTCCGATTTTTCTGGCAAGTAAATTTTTGAGCAAATTTTTGCAATTTTTTACAATTTCAGACACAAAAATTGCCAAAATCGCCTGCAAAACAGCACTTTTTAGCTGTATTTCAGCCCAAATTAGCGATTTTTAGCCCAAAAATTGCGATTTTTTCGATTTTTGAGCGTTTTTTAGTGCCCAACTGCCCTCCAAAATTTTGGCTCAGCCCCCCGGGCGGCGCCAGACCCCCCAACCCCTCTTCCCTTTCGGCGGATGACCTGTTACATGTATGGGTTGAACCATCTACACGCTCTGACCTACACACGTCAGTCCTCCGCTACCATGCAGGAGATTTTTCGAAGAATTTTGCATAGAAAATTTATTATAAAAAAACTATGCCTAGATTAGGTGTGAATGAGCTCAAAGTAGCTTATTTTAACGAAAAACAAGTAAAAAAATTGTGATTTTAGTCGAAAATCGGACTTTTTCGGCTTACCGCCCCCTCAGCTCTAGTCAGCAAGCACGCCCACCCCTCACCCTCATCAGAAATTGAAAACAAAAAAGTACAATCGAAATGGCTGACTAGAAAGGATTAAGGCGAGACTGAGGAAGATTGAACCTGAGCAATATTGAGTTTCTCTTCTGCCACATAACCTGACACTTCAATCATCTCCATCCTGTCCTTCAGCGGTTCAGGGATGGTCTCAGTTATATTGGCAGTGCAGATAAACAACACCTAAAATGGCAACTGACATTATGCCACCGCAAAACGACACTTGTACCTTAGACAGATCAACAGGAACATCGAGATAGTGGTCAAGGAAGTTGTGGTTCTGTTCTGGATCGAGCAGCTCCAGCAATGCCGATGACGGATCGCCGTGTATTCCACCTCGGCCTATTTTGTCGATCTGCAATTTAAATTACTAATTTATGTAGAAAGAAGAGTGACATTTTATAAAAACCGGCAGGTCCCTTTAAAAGGGCGGAACATGAAATTTGCTGACTATACTTTTTTGTGATGAATCGATAAGTCTTTAGTAGAAAACACCACAACTGTGGCATTTTTGTACTCCGATACCGCTTGCAGTATTTATGGCCAAAACGTGATTTTGGACATTTTCAGCATAGATTATGCTTACCACGCCGACTACTCATGCAAAGTTTGCACCTGATCCATTCAGGCCCACACGAATAGCATCGATTTTAATGGGTATTTCAAAAAGCCAAAAAAAACTTTTTGACCAGGTTCAGGATTTTGGTGATTTTGCTCATACTGTCTCAGATAAGTGTCCTATGTTTGATTGTTTGCGGCGCGCTATTGTGCCAACGGAATTCGACCAAGTTTCACACAAATATACTGCCAAGGGCAACCAAGACACCTGCTAATTTTGGGCAATATCCATTGAAAGACAGCGTTTATTGAACAAAACGTGAAATTTGTGATTTTCAAAGCGGCATACTCACAAGAGTACCGACTATCGGGGTCACCTTTGCTTCAGCGCTTGCAACAATTGTGGTCGATAAGGTCACGAAGCAGCAGCTTTCTCCTGAATATTCAACAAACTCTGCCAGGTGAAACAGCAGTCTGCACTGTGAGACATGGACATGAACTGGCAGACATGGGCAAAGGGGGCTGAGGGAGTAGACCCTCCTCAGGCTCTGATCTCCCCACCTACCCGCTACCTCCCTCAAGAATTATTTGGAAGAATTTGGTATAGAAGGTTATGATAAAAGTATTCCTCAAATATGTGTAAATGAGCTCAGAATAGCTAATTTTGACCTATTTTAACGAACAAATGATACAAAACCCTTGATTTTAGCCAAAAATCGGAGCTTTTGGCTTACCATCCCCTCAGGCGCTAGTCCATGTCTGACACCAAGTTGACTTCTTTGGCGGCTGCCTTATCGCTTGCCTTAAGCCATTTCCACCTACTCCTTTTTCTCTATCACCTCACGTTTATGTGGGTGGCATTGCAAATCGAATAGCCACACTGACGCTTGAAAATAATCAAGAAAATAGGACAAACTATCTTCAGCTATGTGAAAGTGATCTTTTAAGCATTGGACAAAGCCGTTTTTGAGGTATTCATGTTGTAAGCCTTCCAAAAATATTTGCATATCTTTTGGAGTCATGCACTGTTTTCATGCCCTTCAACTGACCAAAGTATTTCTTTCGACATTGAATGTCATGCCATATAAGCGAAATTGATTTGCGACCTCACACCAGAATGGGGAGGGGACGATTAAAATTCCGGTAGAATATGACGCAATTTCGGGCCTGTTTTTTGAAGGTTTTGACACCTGCTGTTGGGATGACTGTTCAAAGGGCTGTAGTTACACTAACCACATTTTTGCTCTATAATATCTTGTTCTCACGATAATGGCAATTAAAAATGTTTGCGCAGAAAATCACTGCGCTTGTTATATCCTCCTGGTTGAAAGGTGTCTCAATTCAGCCATATGCAGGATACAGAAAATTTCCTATATCACGTTTCTGGTCATTAAGTACAGCAAGCAGTATCGGAGAGAAAAATACCATGGTTGCGGTGTTTTCTACTATCCATTCATCACATAAGTATAGGTCAGAAAGTTTCATGTTCCGCCATCTGTCCAGTTCTTATAAAATGTGACTCCTAACATTAAATTTTCATATTACTTCATCGATGAGAACCAGCGGATTTTCTGACTTGACTTTCTTCAAACACTGGATCATCTTGCCGGGCATTGCGCCAACATACGTGCGTCTGTTACAAATTCAATTAATTAATAATCGTTTTAATTAATTGGAACCAATCTATTAGGCGAACACCACCCTTACAGGTTCGACTACACTCTATTTCTATTGGCGTTTCCCAAACATTCCAATTTTTTGTGATTTTTAGTCTGTCTGAGAGTAGATGCATGGCGCAAAATCCTACCTGTGACCTTTGATTTCGGCAACATCGGTCATACCGCCAACACTGAAGCGAAAGTACTAAAAGAGAATAAAACTGATTCGTTTGAATTGAATCAGAAACTATTTTTTAGAAATTTCAACCTCTCTGTTGAGCGCTTGGGCGATTGATCGAGCGATGCTGGTCTTGCCGACTCCGGGCGGTCCGTGGAAGCAGAGAATCTTGCCCAGAACCGACTGTTTCAGTTTGCCTACCGCTATGAATTCCTGCAATTTTGGATAGAAACATAAGCTTATATTACGATGACCAGTCAAAATGGCTTATTTTGCAAACTGAGGACCTGTTATTTAGGGCCTAAATTAGTGATGAAGCTGCTCATTGACTTAGTTTGTGTAATCTATTGTTGACTAAGTCAAAAACTATCAGAGTAGCAGTTGCATAAATAACTGCTGCGCAGTTTAGAAGACTTACCAGTATTCGATCTTTGACGTCCTTCATTCCATAGTGATCTTCATCCAGAATCTCTCTGGACTTCGGAAGATCGAAGTTTTCCTCAGTCTCGCTGCCCCACGGTATGCTCGTCAACCATTCCAAGTAATTGCGACAAACACTAAAACGGTCAGGTCAGATTGGTTGAGTTTAGCTCACCTCAGGTCAGGTCATGTCAGATTCAGTCAGGTCAGGTTCACTCAGGACAGGTCAGTCAAGTCAGACAGATAGGTTAAGTTTAGGTCAGGTCAGCTCAGGGCAGATCAGATATGGTCAGGATAGTCAGATCAGGTTCACTCAGGGCAGGTTAGTCAAGTCAGACAGATAGGTTAAGTTTAGGACAGGTCAGTCAAGTCAGACAGATAGGTTAAGTTTAGGACAGGTTAGTCAAGTCAGACAGATAGGTTAAGTTTAGGACAGGTCAGTCAAGTCAGACAGATAGGTCAGGTCAGGTCAGGTCAGGTCAGGTCAGGTCAGGTCAGGTCAGGTCAGGTCAGGTCAGGTGCACCTGAATTCACTAGAGTGCTGATCAAGGAATCCGAATTTTCTCATTTCCTCATCAATCACTTCTTGCGCATGTGCCGGGATCACCATCTCCTAAGAGAGAATAGAATTTGCATAAACTCTTCACAGCTGAACTGAGTCAGACTTTGATTTTCTCTTTAAACTTCTCCAAAATAGTCTCTTTGTCGTCCTTCTCCATTCCCAGCTCTCTCTTTATAGTCTTCAGGTGTTCCTTCAGCATGTACTCGCGATGCTGCTTACTGACCTTGTCTTGCACCTCAACCACCCACCAATGTGAGAACTTATTTTTAGAAAAACCAATAAACCGACCTCTTTGCTGATCTGAGCTTGAAGCTGATTGAACTGCAGCTCCTTCTGGATGACGTAGAGTGCCTTCTCGAGACGTGTCTTCACCTGAAACACCATTGCGCCTCCAGTTCAAAGACAAGGTCACGAAAGTCATGTTCCAACTTTGCTTTCTACAGGCCAACACAAAGAGTTGGCGCGAACAGAAAGAACTAGTGTTCGCCTAAAGGGCAAAATTGCCAAGAAGAAACATGTCTGTGTAGTCAGGCGCTTAAGGCCACAAAAGGCACTGCACTAGCACCTAAAGTAGAAGTATGGTCACAGTTATTAGGGTCAAAATAAAAAAACTGTTTTTTAAAAAAATTTCTTTGAACCTTTCAAAAAAATTTTTTTGAAAAAATCAGTATGCAAATTTGGGCAAAAAAGTGGGAAAATTCACGTACATACATGCAATTTTTAGTAAATTCTTTGGAAGCACCCAACATTTTATCTAGCAACCTGCATAATACTTTTGCAGCCCCTCCGGATTTTTCCGGCCCATGTATGCCTAAAAGTGCCTCTAAAGACAATTTTCGGTGAAATTATGCAGCTATAGGCAGTGTTTAGACTTGTATTGGCGTTATCTAACAGATTTTTTAACTGACTTGAGGTGCAAAAGTGGAAAATTTGTTGTAAGTACCTGTGCTAGCACGCATTAAGACGATTAAAAAGAATTAAAAAAAACAAAAATTTTTGTTCATCAAACATTTTTTAACAACTGTGCATATGGCATCTGTACCTTATATGGTACCACCACTGTGGAACCAGGTACCCCCACTCTAGGCACCGGTACCTTATATAGCGTTAAGTGCCTGACTAGCTTACATCAGTGCTTTCCAATATCTCCTGCAGCTCATGCGTATCTGCCCTGCCCGATAAAGCAGCTGCTAAAAATTAAAAACATCAGAAAAAAGGGGGCCCCAAACAAAACCGACCAAAATCACACAGATACAACGGGTTGTCGGCGACTGACTGGGACGGGTGAAGCATGTGTCTGACGGTTTCTTGGTAGATCGGATTGAGCGCCAAAATGTCGCGTACTGTTTTCACGATTTCCTGCGCATACGCCTGCAAAATTCAGTTGCTTAGATTTAATAGAATAAACTGAATATTCTACTCTAATTTTTTCGTCGGCAGCGTTGAACTTGCCGTGCGACACGTTTTCGGTTTCCGCCATAAGCACGCCGACGGTGGGCGGAGCTTCGGTGCTGGCGGCGGCGGCAGAGTCGTCGGCCAATGGAAATGGCTGGCCAACATCAGGGGGCGGAGTTTGCGGCTGCTTCTTTACGCGTCGCACTTTTCGGCCGTTGGCACGCCCAACGGAGGAAGTGGCGGTAGGAGTAGGCGGAGCTGAACGATCGGAGGCCAATGAGAGCAGAGCAAAAGGAGCAGTTACCGGGATCGGAGGGTGGTTCTTCGACCTCGACTACGTCTCTGATTTGCTGCATGAACTGAATTCTACGGTGCCCCATGAGAAACATTCTCAATCGGTCGCCCATTTCTTGAATCTCCACTATTTGAGCGAAAGTGCCCACTGGGTACAACTCTTCCGGCGATTCCACCACATCTTTGGTGTTTCTTAAACAGACTTCTAATCTTTACAGTCAGGGATTCCAGCCATGTACTCAGTTTTATAGATCAGGGGTCGGAATAAAAATGAACCCATTTCATTTTTGCTCCCATTTCTGCAAACCTAGCCCAAAATAGGCTGAAATTTGGAACTTAGGTGCCAAAAGTTTCGGTATTCTGCGACAAAAAGCTTGCTGCACGAGATGTGACAGAATCCTGAAACCTCCACGAAAAAATTACTTGAAATTGTCTAATTTCAATGTACAGTCTTGGCCAAAAAAGACCGCGTGACCATTTCCGAATAACTTCCGTAAATTTGCAACCGAATGAAAAGATTTTTGGCACGATTATTATTATTTGTAAAGAGTTCGTTTTGGCCAAGTCCCAAATTTAGCAAAATTAGTCTTTAAAAGGCATTCTGAGCAAAAAGTTCACAGAAATTATAAGTTTTAGTAGTTTGTTAGTGGCCTGGTTGGGCTTTTCTACCTACCCAAACAGGGCGAGAAAATTTGAAAATGCGTTGAAAATGCATTCTGAGCACAAAATAGACAGGTTTATAGTTTCTCTTATTTTTGACAGACTTTCTCCTCCTACCTCCAAACGGGGGCCCACCCTACACTACACCACTGGAAACTCCTCTGAAAGCAGCTACGTATGTATATGTCTTAGAAATTAGTAGTAGAAAGGTCAAATTCTTGTTACCAAAGGCCTTTTAAGAGGATTTTACGCTAAAAAAATTAGTGATCTCTGAGCCAGTTTGCTACTACGTACTAGTGCTTCTATTCTCAATTTTTATACTCACGTGTCATCCTTTTTCACGAAGACGCCAACATAGGGCAGCGAAAGACGGTACTTCCGACGGATCAGAGCGATCAGTCTGGCGTCTGTTATCTAAAACAGCTCTGTCTTAATGCACGTAGTAGAGTAGGTAAACTATAATCAGCTGTTGTACCTCTGCGAATTTGACAAATTTGGGAAAAAGAGGAGTGCGATTGACGGCTAGAATTGGAACTTGTGGAAACTTCTCGGGCACCACCATTGGAGTGAGTGAGACCTGAACTGCAGTACGATTGCATTTGCAGCAAACTGGTGAAATAAGGAGGATAAGATAGATCCCATACAACAACTAGGGAGTTTGGGGTTACCCCCTGCTGAAAAGGCCAGACCCCCTCACACCCACCACCCGAGACAGGTTGAGAGACCCCCATCCAAAATACAAGTACCACTAGTGGCTCCAGTACTAACAAACTGGCTCAGAAATCACTAACTTTTAGCCTAAAATTCGCTTAAAAAGCCTTTCGAAACCGAATTTTCCGTTTCCACTGCTGATCTTTAAGAGAAATCGGTGTTTTTGGCAGCCCTTTTATCGTTTTTTGCTTGTTTTTAGCTCTAAAATGCTTTGTTAACTGAAAATAGTTTTTTAGCTTTCTTACTGAGAAAAACGTGCTAAGACTGCATTTCCAAGCGTTTTGGAACTTTTTAAAATTGTGGACCCCTCAGGGCGAAACTCCATCGACCCCCCACCTGACGGAAAGAAAACCTCCCTCGCTCGGGACCTGTTACATGTACGGTCCAAATTACGTGATGAAGTAGCGATTTAGAAATAGCCAGTGTCACCCAGATGGCAGAAGCCATAAAAACCCGCCTTTTATCAAGGAAAATTAGTAAGCGGATACGCATCACAGATTGCATTTACAGCACCTGCATAACTTGTGGCTGGTCACCGGGATCATCCGGGGCAGAAGAGGCTGGCGATTCATTGCCGGAACCGTTGCCGCCACTGCTTGACGAACTGCTACTACTGCTGTAAGAGAAAGCTGATCAAAATAGACACGAATCGAACAAGAAGCAAAAAAAACAGACGCATAGAATCTAGGCGACGAGTATGAGATTAGGGGACAGGGCTGCCCGCTGGTAATAGGGAGAAGGGCGGTGACTCGTCGAACGATTCTGGGACGACCACCGGCCACCAGCAATCGAACTGCTGCGCGACTGAATGATGACGAACCGCAGACTCGCGGAGAATACATGACAGAAGCTCGCCGCGAACTGAAAAAGCGTAAAAGATTTTGGAGACAAAAATCGACAGTCCTTCAATAGTTTTTCTTCATCTGTATAATAACAGATTTTCGGTACAATCGTATTAGACCCTGTCTGTCTATAGTCTGAAGTGAAAAATAAAGTTTACTTGTCAGGAAAGTGAAGTAATTGAGACTATGCGACGTAGAACTGCATAAAACAGTGAAGCATGGAAAAGATAAGACTGGTAGTTTTTCTCAGGCGAAAGACAACAACACATAGAAAGAGACATTCCACCCGGCGCTGGTTTTATGACCCAAAAACTAAGAATCAGGGTAGTCCACGGAAATTTCAATCTTTCAGGTAATTCAATGAGTATGTCTTTGACACTTGCAGGAAAAATTGATGTTACCAATGAGCATAAGATGCCGAGCAGGCAGCCTTGTAGCTCAAGGGGCAATAAAATTGGAGAATTTCAAACACATTACCGAAAATCCCAGGGTTAAGAAATCCGCATTTTCCAGATCAAAGCACTGAATCAGTTATTAATGAACACGATTTAGCAGGAAGTTCGACAAATGAATGAACCTGATATCTAAACAAACTCTGTTCCTAGAAACTTTCACTGCGGTGCCTTTCGGAAATAGAAAATCGCCAAGTTTTGAAATTCTCTCCAATTTTAGTGCCCTTTGAAGCTCAGTATCTTATGCCCAATGGTAACATCAGTCATTCCGGCAAGTTTCAAAGTCGTACTCTCTGAATTACCTAAAAATTATAATTTCTGTGGACCATACATGTACTAGGGGTTGGGGGGGTTACCCCCTGCTGGAAAGGCCAACCCCCCTCACCCGAGACAGGTTAAGGGACCCCTCCCCTCGACCAAAAAATACAAGTACTAGTAGTGGCTCCAGTATTAACAAACTGGGTCAGAAATCCCTAATTTTAAGCCTAAAATTCACTTGAAAAGCCTTTGGAAACCGAATTTGGCGTTTCCACTGCTGATATCTGATAAAATCGGTGTTTTTGGAAGCTCTTTTTGTCATTTTTTGCTTGTTTTTAGCTTTAAAACGCTATTTGGCAGCTTAAAATAGCGATCTTTAGCGTCCTTACTGAAAAAAACGTGCTAAAAACGCATTTCTAGGCGTTTTGGAGCTTTTCGAAATTTGGGACCCCCACCTGGGCAAAACGCCTCCTCGACCCCCACCTGAGGAAACCCCCCTACCCCCCTCCCTCCAGGTCGGTCCGGAGCTGTTACATGTATGCTGTCGACTATCCTGATTGTTAGTTTTCGGGACATAAAAGGTGGAACCGCACCAAACTAGCACCATTTGTAGCCAGTTGTTATGTGAACTTTTGCTGAAAATTTGAGCCAAATCGATAGAGAACTGACAAAACCGAAGTATTTTAGTAAAGGCCAAAAAGCGATGGGACATTTTTATCTATACTGCATGCCCATACCCCA
Organism: Sabatieria punctata; assembly: GCA_030248155.1. Taxonomy (NCBI): domain Eukaryota; kingdom Metazoa; phylum Nematoda; class Chromadorea; order Araeolaimida; family Comesomatidae; genus Sabatieria; species Sabatieria punctata. Next base: position 16,387 of record JASANB010000388.1, read on the forward strand.
TCCACTGCAAAAACGATTCCTTTCCCAAACCAGAGTATAGGAGGACAGCTATGGGAAAAGAACTGTTTGAATTGAAAGCACACTTTCTGCTTTAAAAGGTCAAAAAGCGACCTTGAAACAAAATTGCATATACGTATAGAACTAGCTACAATACCACAAAGAAGACTAAGTTTTAACAAGCTTATACAGGGTGTGCCAAAAAAAAAACAACCCAGCAGATTTTTTGCTGTAGCAACCGCAAATCTCAACCGATTTGAATGAGTCCTTTTTTAAATGAAAGATAAATAAATCCTTAAAAGACTGCTGAAATTTTCATTAATGTACTCTGCTTAGTTCCTGAGATATTGGCTCTCAAAGTCAAAACAGTGATTTTGGCAGTGAACAAGAGGGATTTTTTATTATTCTGCACTTCGTAATAAAACGGATTCCTGCTACTGCTAAGGGCTCTTGGAAGCTTTACAGGTGACACAGAAACTCGGTTCACTTCAACACTGAAGTATCATTAGCCCTAGCAGTAGGAATCTGCTTTACTATGAAATGCAACAGAATCGCTCTTGTTCTTTGCCAAAATCTGCTTCGACTTAGAAGGCAAATATCTCAAGAACTAAACTGTGAATCTCAATAAAAATTGCACCAATCTTTGAAGAATTTATCAGTCTTTCATTAAAAAAAGGATTCATTCAAATCGGTTCAGATTCATGGTTGCAAAAGTAAAAAATCTGCTGCGTTGTTCTTTATCGCTCTTGTTCATTGCCAAAATCTCTGTTTTGATTTTGAGGACAAATATCTCAGGAACTAAGCAGGCTATCTTAATAAACTGTACATTAATCTTTCAATAATTTATTTATCTTTCATTTAAAACAGGATTCACTCAAATCGGTTGAGATTTGCGGTTGCTACAGCAAAAACTCTGCTGGGTTGTTTTTTTTTTGGCACACCCTGTATATTTCCAGATCTGCACAAGAAAACGGTTAGATATTGAACTGGATTTCGACCAAACCTTAGCACGGCGAACTGACAATCTCAGACCCAGAAAGATTTAATTGGCTCCGAATAACAATAATAATAGCAATAAACACCACAGACAGACCACATCTGATATGAGAGAAAGAAAAGTCAACACAGATCTAGCAAACATCCATCATCACTTCTTTTTCTTCTTCTGGGCCAAATCGTACTTTTTCGGGTCGGCGTTCGTTCTCTGCCACTAAACAGACAACAGAGAAGTGAGCAGATTATTTCACTTCACATTGTAAGCATACGTCGAAGGGGATGTGGTCTGGTGTGGGCCAGGCCGATCTAAGCTCAAAATTCTAGGGAGGGGTGGGCACTAAAAATCGTCAAAAAATTGCAATTTTTTGCTCAACTACAGCTAAAAAGTGCTGTTTAACAATCATTGTGTCTGAAATTGTAAAAAAATCGGAAAAATTTTCTCATGAAATTGCTTGCTAGAAAAATCGGACGGCGGCTCCGGAAAAAGGTCTGGGGGTCACCGACCAGGGGGTCTGGCCTAAGTCGGCCCCCGAGCCCCTGTTACATGTGACTGATTTAAGCCAGGTGGCCCGAGGCTGTTTACATTTGTCCATTTGAAATAAACGACTGTAGAGAGAGGGAGGGGGTTGAGGGGTGTCTGGCGCCGGCCGAGGGGTCTGAGCCAAAATTTGGGAGGGGCGTTGGGCACTAAAAATCGCTATTTTTCGGGCTATTACCCATGGCCATGGGTACCATATAATGGTAGCACGACAGTCGCCGAACATGGGGGTACCATAATGGTACCACTAACCAAGGTACCCGCAATATATACGGTGGCGTCGGTACCATAAAGGGCGTTAAGTGCATACATGTGCATGGTCGGCGGCTCAGGGGGGAACGGCCAGATCTCCGTGCGTAGTTGCCTGAATATAGGTGCAAATTTTCGGCGGGAAATTTAAATTTTTGCCCAAAAATTTGTCGAAAAAATCGAAATTTTCGGAAAAAATTCAAAAAGTTTTGGTAAAAATCAATTTTTTGATAAAAAATTGCCAAAAAACCACTTTTCTGACAGAAAGATTGTCAAAAAATCCAAATTTTCGAGGAAAATTTGAAAAAAATTTTGGGTTTGGTGCGTAGTTGCCTGGAGGAAGGGTGCGTAGTTGCGTAGTTGCCAAAATTCATTTCTGGGGCTTAAAAACGCATCTGGAGGCTTTCTAGCAGCCTCTAGCAACGTTTGGTAGACGTTTATTTTCGTCCCCCCCTGGGACCCCCCATGCACATGTATGGTTAAGTGCCAAACTGTAAGAGAAAGGGGTAATTTAAATTAAATTGAAAAATTTTATTCATATGAACAGGACAGTAAGATTGCTATTGCAGAATAGGCCGTTTGACTAGAAAGGCACTTGAGCCAAGTTTACGGAGAAGGCTAATAAAATAAAGGTAAATAACCTGCAAAGGGTTTCGTCTGAAGTAGGGCCAAGGTGGCAGCACAATCAAGGAGGAAAGGAGGAATCCGGTGCCGAGTGTGTAGACGGCCAGACTCAACTGCTGAGCTATGTAGCCTATTATGAAGCCCAGAATGCCATGCACCACTATGATCACTTGGAATATCCTCTCTGCCCGCTTCTGTCCTAAAACTCCTTACACTACAGTTCAGTTCAGCAGCCAGCTCCATACTTGGCTATTAGCCCTAGTTAGCTGGGTCTACCCTACCTTGGGTACGAAAATAACACACCCGCCTATGCATGTATTTTAACGCTTAACGGTACCTAAATCTTGTGCCGGTGAATGAGAACGATGCTTATCCGGGATCGATTTTAGACCTAGAATGAGTTTCGATAGTTAAAAACAGTACTAAAACATGCCACTAGCAAAATTTGTAGCCGAAAAGCCAATAATATGCACATAGAATTGTCAAAATTAGGACTAATACTGACAAACTTTCTGACCCAAAAATCCCACAAATTATTCCCATTCATGGGCCGAAGAAATCCGAAGGGGGTGGGTAGTGGAGGCATACATGTAACAGGTCATCCGCCGATGGGGGGAGGGGGGGTTGGGGGGTGTCTGAGCCAAAATTTTGGGGGAGGGGGGTGGGCACTAAAAAACGCTCAAAAATCGAAATTTTTTGGCTAAAAATTGCCAAAAATCGCTAATTTGGGCTGAAATACAGCTAAAAAGTGCTGTTTTGCAGGCGATTTTGGCAATTTTTGTGTGTGAAATTGTAAAAAATTGCAAAAATTTGCTCGAAAATTTACTTGCCAGAAAAATCGGAGGGGGGGGTCGGTAAAATCGTCTCGGGGGGGGGGGTCCAATCTGGGGGGGGTCTGGCCTAAGTCGGGTGGGGGGCAGACCCCCCAGACCCCCTGTTACATGTATGAGTGGAGGTAGTCTCGGGGGGGGGGCACAAAAGTCCATAAAAAGCGCATAAAAAAGCGAGGAAAATTTTCTCGGGGAAAAAATCCGGAGAGGGGTGGGGTATTGGCCGGCGAGGGGAAGGGACCCCACCCCCGCGGCCCATGTATGATTATTCCCCCAATCCCCCAAATGAAGCTTCTCCCCAAACAAATTCCCTCTATTCTGGGAGATATTCCCCAACCTGACAACACTGACAGTGGCGTCAGTTTAAACTGACATTCGGCGCACGAAACAGAGACCCGTCTCTGATTCCCCCCAAGCTACACCAAAGTCCTTCCTTCGTTACAACTAGGGATGGGACCGGTATAAAAATACCGTATAGCATTTTCGATACCGTATAATACCGTATAGTATGCTGCAAACGCTTTAAAAAACCCAGTCACGCTAGTAGTATATGGGTAGTTCGCCAAGTTCTGGTCAAAACATAACTTTTGTGGTCGGCCTTTCCTGTGAAAAACACGGCTATTTTTGATTGTGATCTGTTTTGTCTACCTACCTACTAGTAAGTAGTACTGTCTGTTTATTTAAAGATTTGAATCTGAGCCGACAATATATTGAATTTATTTATTCTGAATTACGCCTATTGTAAATATTATAAATACCGTACACCGTATAATACCGTATGGCCAAAAATACCCTAATACCGTATGATAGCTACCGTATAATACCGGTCCCATTCCTACTTACAAAGGCAGAACCATAGGTATATATAGGCTATATACGTTTCCATCCAAAACTAATTTGGCATTTTTTCACCAGTCCCATCCATTAACTGAGAGTCATCTATAAACAACTAAACAAAGCTTAAAAATCTGCAGCTGCACGCACCAACCAACCAAGAGAAGAAAGAAACAACAGAAAGTGGAGAATTAATTAGAAGGGACAGAAAAAAGACAAACCAACGAAATCCATGTGCGTCGACCACTTGTTGAAGTACTTGTCCAGCCCCAGATACTCCATCTAGTCCAGGCACGGTTGGATTCTTTTGTCTAGTCAGAATATATTGTATGCAACACCCACTACACGTCACAAAACAAAATCAGGCGAGCCACCGAGCCTTTATAGCGGAATATGTCGAATTACGCTGCTGATTTTCTTCTTTCCCCGAGCGCTTATGGTAATATCGAATCGGCGCAAAGTTAATCGGCGCAAAGCGCAAAGTGGCGCAAGTTTTTCAGTGGTTGCGTGAACATCTAAGATACTGTAGCCCGCGAAATTTAAATTATATCGTCCCTCTTTTCTTAATTTGTCGTTCCATAAACGATGATTGTCTCAGGACCATTTCTCATTCGCAATATGCACTGTATTTAACCTTCAAGGACTCAAGTTAATACGTTAATAATTTTATTAATTACTATTAATTGTTGTTAATTACTCAAGTTAATATTTCAAGTTTAATACCACTCTGGAATCCATAAGTTTCGTTGCCCACATCAGCGTGGGGTATAGGCCGAGAATAACTTCAGATACATTAGCTCCACCCATTTCCGTCCTAGAGGAACGGCTTTTTAACATGTGAATGAAATAAAGATGAACGAAACGGTACCGTTCGTTGAAGACGAAGTTGGCGTCGATCATAATTATGCTGGGACGGTGACTAGCACTAACAAAGCTACTGCGGCAACAACGTAGGGGTGGTTTTCATAAGTTGGTAAAAGTTAACAATCTCGGTCCCCGGTCTAATCATAGCAAATTCGGGCGAATCCTAAATTGCCCGGATTAATAAGGCAGAGTCGTACATGAAAAATGGTTTGCAAATTTCACAGCTGATTTTGGTATTCGTATTCGTAGCCAAGAGAGAAGTCAGAGTGACAGGCGCGCGGATCGCTATTACTGACTAGACTATACGACCAATAAAACAGAACAGCGAACGATGTACTGTGAATACGCCTTGGAAATTGTTTTGAAGTTAAAGTATGCAACTCGTTTGCTAGCGATGTTTGATTTTGATTCTCAAGCGGTAAGCCTGGCGTGTCTAAAAGCGTCCGCTCCCGTGTAAGTAACAACGTAACGTACAGAATACACAGAATAAATAACTCTCTAGATTAGCAAATAAGAAATGTGGTTCGCCGCAGCAGCACCAGTTTCTGTGCTCTCAGATTGCTGGTGAGATTATAATTATTATAATAATATTATGTCAGCACTTTCCCAGCCCAGCAGTACTTTTTTTACGTTCGCGTTACCTTCCAAACAAGAAGCTAAGTTAGACTACTAACCAGTTCAAGGCTTTAATGTAAATGATTCCCGGTCCATTCCTCCACCCACGAAATAGCCATTTTTAACCTGAAAAGCTAAGATTGAACCTAGGCCTAAGCTAAAACCAAGGCTTTAATAAAGTCTGTCTGTTTATGCCCATAAGCTCCAACACCAGTTAAAACCAGCAACTGAGCGGCAAAAATACAAAAGCATTACAACAACAGAGGTCTGACGAAATACTGTACATGAACTAGAAAGGAATCAAATGCAGGTGAGCATAGAAAAGAAGCAAAACGAGGTAAGGATAAAAGGATAGTTGGGGTGTTGGCGGTGGGGGAACGGGCTTCCTCCAAAATAAATTTTGGTACTGAACGAACGACTGAACGCACATGTAAAGTTTTCCCGCATTAGCGCTGGTACCGTAAATTTGCGCTTTGCGCTTTGCGCCGATTACCTTTGCGCCGATTCGATATTACCGCGCTTATTCTGGGCGACTACTAAACTTCGCAACATCGCAACCAGTCGCAACTTCGCAACCAGTCGCACCCGTTCGCATCCGCCGGGCGCCAACTCTAGAATATAGACGCGAAGATTTATTTAACGATGAAATTGCGCAAAATTAATCAGAAATTCGGATTATGTTACGAAACAGCAATGTTCTAGTAGAGGGGACACTGTTTGATGGACACTGAGGGGCGGAGCGGATGAAGGACAATGAAAATATATTCAATGCTACAGAAAGCCAGGAAGGAAGACTTGCAGTGTTTTAAACATAAGATTTTGGTAAAAATAGCAATAATCAACTGAAACTGAATAATTTTTGGGCTGAAAATTTCGCTTCTAGGCAAGAATACAATTTTTGTGCGACAAATAAGCGTTCGGTTTATTTTACAAAAAAAAATAACAATTTTTGGATCGGCAACACTGTTACCAGGCTGCACCGATCAAACCTACAGTACGACCACAATTAACGCAACACGGCTAAATCTTTGGATTGTGATTGTGCACAGAGAAACACGTTTTCTATTCTTGATACAATGCGATCGTAAACCGTAGGTAGGCAGGCAGATACTGATAAAAATTTACTTCATTATTGCGTACGTAATGGGGTTAGAGACCGAGCATGGTCGGACGTGACCATGCTCTGGTCAAGTGAAGATTTGAGCCAGGCGTGCGCGTGCAGCAAAGGCCCCTGGGCCGGGCCCACCTACAAATTTGAAAATCCGGACCGTTTTCTAATATGTACTGTAGAACACTGTTCGCTTCAGTCTTAAAATAAAGGACCAGCAGTTGATCCGATCCGATCTCATGTGATCATAGGCCGTAAGACTCGTGGCCCATTTCGCAACCCCCGATTTCGTCATCTCGGACGTTTTTCCCTTCTTTCACTGCCCAGCCACTTTATAGGCATGCCGTTGGGTGCCAGTCACTAAGAGAGCGCCGGCATGTTGACGTCATGGTGTCAGCTCCCCACAGCCGCCGGTGCCCCGCTTGGCTGAGGGCCCCCGGCATAGTAGTTTTCTCAGACAGCTCCTAACGTTGTTGATGTTCTCCTCCAATGTGGCATGCTTTGTGGAACGGCTTTCGGTGCAATGGCAGATCCGGTCGGTTCCCTTTTATCTACTCGCTGTCACCAGCTTTCGGTGGCCTGGGTGGGGCTTTGCGTCATCTAATTCCAGTCAGACTGGTTTCGAACCCACTACAACAGCTATGGATGCAGGGGCCGCCGTGACTCAGAGCTACCAACTGAGCCAACGACGCCACTTGGACCAGCAGTCATCTTATCTGAGAAATGAAATAGCCGTATTACGTACATTGCAGCTATATTAACATTCCTTACCGAAATCGAGCCGTACTATGACTGTTTGTAGTCTTACAACATGTGTAAACCTACCGAGTCACGTTAAATCGAACCGCCAACCCAGCGCATTATGGTACTTACACGCTGTGAGTCCGAGTATTTTAAGAAATATGCTTAAAAGGCCTACTACACTTGTTCATTCAAAAAGCAAAACAAATTTTAAAGTAGATATTGAAAGATTTATACTCAGCCTTTTGCATTCCAATATGTACTAGTGTTTGTACCTTCGACTACAGCGATGCAAAGCTGGTGTCAAGCGTCGTTTGCTTAAACTGTGGTGGTGGAGAAACAGGCTGCCCTTGTTGTTGATGCGACCCTCATCTTTCATTGAATGTAAAGACACAAAGAGTAAACTAGGACATCCTTTACATCACGTCATAGCGGCCCTTCTAGCAAGAACAGGCACAGGAAAAACAAAAAATGAAGTCGGAAAACTATTTCTTGCGTCTTCTGTTTTCTTCGCATCGACGTTCTAGAGTTGGCGCCCGGCGGATGCGAACCGGTGCGACTGGTTGCGAAGTTGCGACCGGTTGCGATGTTGCGAAGTTTAGTAGTCGCCCTTATTCTGCATTATCATATAAGTAAGAGTTGTAAATCGACTCTCCACCAACACCAGCACAGCAGACATGAACAAGGAGATGAGGGGATGAAATGAAGCATGGCCTTGATCGAAGTAGTTGCCTTGAAGTTAAACCGGTAAGTAACATGGTATCACCCGAGGCTTTGCAAATATCCAAATAGCGTAAAATCCAAATCGAATGGGTGCCACATATGGCATTGAAGTTTAGGTGGTGCCGTACATCATCATATGGCTTCTTTCAGTTCCATGTTGGTATCGGTACCATGTACTGTAGATGTTTGTTATTCCTTAACTGCTCAGAAAATCAAACAAAGGAATTTTGAGGAATTTCTACCCCAGTTGTAGTGAATCGTACTTAAAATCCTTCACTCGTCCAGAGATCGGAATTCGGCTGCGCTGTTATAAGCCCTCACTAGGGGAGGATCTATTACGATTGCCATGCATGGGATGGGTCTTCATGAGCTATTAGTGCTTGCTTGCTTCATCTGTTCTACATGTGATTTATGGACTGTGATAAAGTTCCCTAAGCTTTTTTCTCCGTTTTTCACAATAACCGTAGAAAACAATAGCAAAATTTCATATCAGATTTCAGATTAGGTTAGGGTTTTTCTGGTTAGGATTCCTTTTCCAGTTTATCCAAGATCATGAAGCGCCACATGTCTTTCTTTAACTTCAGACTCTCCACTGCAGATTGGTCATGATGGCGGATAGCCAATCGGAGCTGCATCTCGATTTCATGCAACTCTTCCTCTAACTGATCCAACGTTTTGTCTGGCTCTATCTGCACTCGTCCACGTAAATCGCCTGCCGCGCTACTTTGTGCCTGTTCTCTGAGTAGTGCATTTTCTCTAGCTCTCACTCTAGGTAATGGTGGTCCAATGTGTTCTGCTTCTGGGGTCATTTGTTTGAGCTCTTCTAAGATCTTGAGGCGCCGCATGTCTTGCTTGGCCTTCAGGTTGGCTATTATGGAATTGTCAGCATTGCTGACCATAGCTTGGCGGATTTCAGATTCAATTTGCTGCAACTCTTCTTCTAACTCTTCCACAGTCTTACGAGGCTCCAATGTGAACCACCCACTTGAACCGGCTGCCGTACTTTGTGCCCGTGCTTTTGGCACTAATCTAACTCGTGGTTTTGTGGTTGCTCTTGGTTGATGGTGTCTGATGCCAATTTCACCCAATGCAGATACGCTGTGTTGTGCTCGCAGTTGATCAAGTTGTGTGCGCAGTCGGAAACGGTCCTGTCTTAACTTCTCCATCATGTCTACATGGCCTTCAGTCATCTGTCTTAACAATACTTTCTCACTCACAGAAGATCGAGATGGCTTAGTCTGCTTTTGTGTCTGTTGACCTTTTGCAGTTACTTCTGGTTTTTGCTTGATGCCCTGGCCGCTTCCACCAACACCAGATGTCCTGTGGGACCCCAAAGCCTGTGGTTGTTGCTTCATGTCCTTGCCTCTTGCACCAACATCGGATGTGCTTTGAGCCCCTAAGCCTTGTGGTTGCTGCTTGATGTCCTTGCCTCTTGCACCAACATCGGATGTGCTTTGAGCCCCTAAGCCTTGTGGTTGCTGCTTGATGTCCTTGCCTCTTGCACCAACATCGGATGTGCTTTGAGCCCCTAAGCCTTGTGGTTGCTGCTTGATGTCCTTACCTCTTACACCAACATCGGATGGCTTTTGACCAACTAAACGCTGTGGTTGTTGCTTGAATTCCTTGGCTCTTGTACCAACCTCGGATGTCTTCAAAGCTGGTGATTGCTGCTTGACGTTTGTGCCTCTTGCAGCAAAATCAGATGTCTTTTGAGCCCGTAAATGCTGTGGTTCCTGCTTTAAGTTGTTGCCTCTTGTACCAAAATTAGAAGTCGTTTGAACACCTAAACCATGTGGTTGTTGCGTGGTGATCTCTTTGTCTTTTGCAACAAAATCCGATGTGCTTTCAGCTCCCAAACCCCATGGTTGCTGCTTGATGTTTGTGCCTCTTCTTTCGCCAATAGCAGATGCAGATGCACTTTTAGCTGCCAAGCGCTCCTGTTGTACTTTCTCACTCCTTTGCCCTCGTTTTACGTTTTGAATAAGAGCTTGGTCTATAAGAATATCTATGTTGCTGCGCTGGGGGGTCTCCAAACCAAATGGTTGCTGCTTGATCTTGGTGCCTCTTCCTTCACCAAAAGCAGAAGTGCTTTGGGCGGCCAAGCGCTCCTGTTGAACCCTCTCTCCGCCTTGCCCTCGTTTTCTGTTCTGAATTAGAGCTTGATCTATAAGAACATCAAAGTTGCTGCGCTGTGGAGTTACGGCAGGTTGGAAGTAGGTCTTTCGGTAAGACGTCAACAACTCGTGCATCTGACTGAGCCTACTGCGATGTGCTTCCAGTTCATCATCTGAATCGCTTCTATCAATCTTTTCCATCCAACTGTCAACATTCTCCAGCAACTCTTCGTGCTTCAATCTCAATTCTTCCATGACCGACTGGTCAGCGCCACTAGCCACTGCTGGCCACAGCTGGCGATGCAGTTGGTCCAGCTCCTCTTCCAGATTAGATACTGCCTGTCGAACATAAACTGGTCTTGATGGTAAACGAGTGATATGAGCTTCCGCCTCTGGATCCAATGTGCCTCGTGTTGGTTGCTCCAGATGCAGTTGCTCAACATGAGGAAAGATGGCGTCAGTGCTCTGAGGCGAAAAATGGAGCGCGCGTTGAGCTGCAGCTGTTGCCTCTTCAGCCACTTCTGCAGTGGTTTCAGCGCGCAGGTGAAATGCATTTCTGGCTGCTGCTGCTGCTTCTTCTCTTGTTTTGGCGATCAGTGTGCGTCCTCCCTTTGTCAATGGCTCAAAGAATCGTCGAGTTCGTTTATGCGCCCTTTCAACTGGTTGCAAGGGTGTAGACAGTGCAAAGCAGAAAAATAAGAGCAAAGTTAATTTGGGTGAGGCCTGAAAAACACAGCAAACATAGATTCGCCATAACCACAACTACTTACCCGCAACTACTCAGCTTTCTTGTTTTCGGCTTCAGCTCCTTCACTCCAGACAAGTCGTGATTCGAGATAGCTCGGTACAGACCTTGTTGTGCATCTCTCAGCTCGTTCAACACTTCATTTGCCGCGGTATCTTGTTCTTCAGCTTCTGCTGCCGAAGAGTGTTTCTTGAACTTCCTCTCGCTAACCAACTCTGATTCATCTGTGCCACTTGCGGTGGCTGCTGGGTTGAGGTTTCGTTGGCTGGCTCTGAGCTCTTCTTCCCACTCCTCAAAGGTCATCTCTGGTCTTCCTGAAGCAACTTGACTCTCTGCGAACAAACGATCCAGCTCTTCACTCAACTTTCTTGTTTTTGGCTTCAACTCCTTCACTGCAGAGACATCTCCACTCGATATTGCTTGGTAGAGACCTTGTTGTGCAGCTGTGAGCTCGTTTAGCACTTCACTTGCTTTGCTAGTCACATACACTTGCCTAGAAGATGCTGCTGCACCCAGTGATGCGGTGCGACGCGGGGGTTTAGGAGGTGGCTTTCCTTCCGCTAGCCCAATCTCTCGGCTGAGATCCACCCTCGACTCCTGCTGCATCTGAGTGAGTCTAGCGCGCAACTGTTCCAGTTCATCATCGGGCTCTAGTCGATCGATCGCATCAATCCAATCCTCAATGGTCGCTTGCATTTGCTGGTTCTTCTCTCTCAGATCTGCGAACACCGACTGGTCAGAGCCACTGGCCTCCAGCTGATGATAGATGTCAGAGAGTTCATCTTCCACATCAAACACTCCATCCTGTATCAAAGCCTTCTCTTGAGAAAACGGATTGTACTTTGGGTAGTTGATTTGCTCGACATTATCTAGATTGAAAGAGACACGTCGTGGTTGCTCCGCATACGCTTGCTCGGCATGGCGCAGGATACCACGCGGACTCTCAGCCCTGAGGTGTGTTGTTGTTGCTGCTGCTTCAGCAATACTGGCTGAGGCAGATGCACGGCGCGGTGTCTCTGATGACAGGTAGAATGTGCCTCTTGTGATCGGTTCGGCTTCCTTTCGCAGTAGACGCCTTCCTGTCTTTAGAACGCCCTCCAGAAATCGGCGATTCCGTTTGCTCTGCACCGATGACATAACACAGATGAAGAGGAGCAGAAACACACTGAGTGAGGTCTGTAAATTTTGAAATACTGTGCAGTAAAAGTTCACTTTCACTGTGATACTCACCTGCATTGCTTTCAGTTTAGGCGAGACAACACAACACTACATACAAAACAACAAAACACAAAATATCGCAACACGACTTGGCATCTGGAAACTAAAAACCACCACTTCTCGATCTCGTAGACAATGACAAATAAATAAGCGCGAAGCGCGTCTCTCTCAAAATGTTAGAAGTTAGAAGTTAGACAGTAAGAAAGAAAGAAGTAAAAACAATTGCAAGAAAGGTCTTACGGGCTCGCGCGCTTGCAAGATTAGTATAAGTCTGCGAACCATATACTACTTAACTTAAACTTAACATTATCAACACGAATATAAGGTTGTCAGAACAAAAAGTCCCACCAATCACTTGGCGGGACAGAAAGAGGTAGGCAGGACCGATTGACCTGCTACTCACCCACCATATGCTACTACGCATTTACATTAGGCAACGCATGCACAACGTTGTTGTTTTCGACACCGAAAAGCTTGCGGATATGCTCGCGGACAACTGAGCTCATCAAAACGGTGATCAGTGGTCTAGACACGTAAGCCACTGTGCCAAGAACAGTTGCAATTGAGAAGGCTTCAGCTCGAAACGCCGATTGGTATTGGTGCGGACTGAAAACAATTAAAAACATCACCACATCCATTAGAATGAAGTTGGAACCAAGCAAAACCCCCTGCACGGCCAAGCGCAACTGAGCGGACTTGTTCTGGTGCGCTGAAATAGGCTTTTATAGCATATATAGAAACGGTGATTTCGAATGGACTTTTACCACTGCTTGCTACTGTAATTTGAAGAAACACACTGAGTAGATTAACGCTAGGCCCAGGCCGGTCACAGCATACATGTGGGAGGGGGGGGGTTTTGGGGGGGGGTTTAGCCCCCCCCCAGGCCCGATTTTCGGCAAAAAAAACCCCCCCAGCCGAATTCTGGGGGGGGGTTCTGAAACCCTATTTTGGGTTACAAACTGCTAAAATTCAGGGTTTCAAGACTTATATACCGTAATTTAGCATTTCAAAAGCCCTAAATAGGGTTCCGGAACCCTATTTAGGGTTTCAGAAACCCAAAGTAATGCCTCCGGAACCCAATTTAGGGTTTCAGAAACCCTAAATAGGGTTCCGAAACCCTGTTTTGGGTACCTGAAAGCCTAAATAGGGTTCCGGAACCCTAATTTGGGTTTCTGAAACCCTAAATAGGGTTCGGAGCCCTACTTTGGGTTTCTGAAACCCTAAATAGCCTACCGGAACCCTTATTTGGGTCTCAAAAGCCCTAAATTGGGTTCCGGAACCCTAATTTGGGTTTCTGAAACCCTAATTTGGGTTTCTGAAACCCTAAATAGGGTTCTGGAGCCCTACTTTGGGTTTCAAAAACCCTAAATAGGGTTCCGGAACCCTAATTTGGGTTTCACAGAGACTAAACAGGGTTTCTGAAACCCTAAATAGGGTTCCGGAACCCTAATTTGGGTTTCAGAAACCCTAATTAGGGTTTCTGAAACCCTAAATAGGGGTCCAGAGCCCTACATAGGGTTTCAAATACCCTAAATAGGGTTCGGAACCCTAATTTGGGTTTCACAGAGACTAAACAGGGTTTCTGAAACCCTAAATAGGGTTCCGGGACCCTAATTTGGGTTTCAAAAGCCCTAAATAGGGTTCCGGAACCCTAATTTGGGTCTCAAAAACCCTAAACAGGGTTTCAGTGCCCTAATTTTTGTTTCAAAATCTCTAAATAGGGTTCCAGATACGCATTTTAGCTGTATTCTGTCGAGTAAAATAGAGCTTTTTTGCATGTTTTAAAGCAAAAACATGTTTTTTGCACGTTTTTAATAAAAAATAGGATTTTCTGCACATTTTAAACCAATAAATAGGGTTTTAAAGGGAATTTTTGCACTTCTGACAGAATTTTTACCCGATTTTTAGTCCTCAAAACCCTGTTTTGAGCCCAAAAAAAAGGTCGCTAAAACCCACTTTTGGACACCAAAAAAAGGTCGCTGAAACCCCCTTTGGAAATAGTGCTGAAACCCTATTTTGGATCTGGAAAACCCCCCCCCCAGCCGAAAACCCAGCTACATGTATGGGTCACAGCTGTGACCAGAAAGACGGCACCCATTATAGATGTGTAGTAGATGTTGTTAGGATAATACTCAATAACAGTGCTTGCCGTTCCGTTCCATTCAAATCTGCACTGAAACAAACACCAGTACCAAAAGGCTGTACAGGCTAAGTTACAGTAGGTTTCGCTGGCGAATTGCGAGGGAAGGTGCATTTCACTCATATGCTTGACGCGCTCATCATCCGATTTAGATACAGTGACACTATCCCTCACTTATTTGGAACCGAGGGCTTCTATTCGGCACTGCGATCAGGTTTTAGGCTTCTACATAGGTAGGTACGGGATGAATGAACCTTACGATAAAGTTAGACTTACTTTTAGATTCAGTCTAAGTCTTAAGCTAATATGGTACAGGGTGTCCCAAAAAAAATGACAACATTTCTTTTTGCTGCCATTTTTGCAATTTTTGACCAAATTGTCTGAAATTTGAAACATAAGTGCCAAAAAAGTGGGAATTTTATGTGTTAAAATTTGGTGCATCAGGATTGACCCAGTCCTGAGAAATTCAACAATATATAAAATTGAGAAATTTCAATTAAATGTAGAAACAGCATCAAAAATGGAAACTTTTCTTTTTGCTGTATCTTCTTTAATTTAGGTCAGAATTGGATGAAATTTTGAATATATGCGCAGAATAACGGGTTGATTTGTAGATCAAAAGTTGGCGCATGAACCCAGCCCAGCTCTGGAGATAAAAAATCCCGATCACAATACAACAACAACATTGATTTTCGCGCCCCTTAGCTGTAATGAAGCTCCTGTAAGCGTAATTCAGTCTGTTACCCCAAACATGCTAAGAAATGTTTATGATGCTTATGGGAAACGGTTGCAGCAGTGTATTAACTCAAACGGAGGTCATCTGGATGGTGTTCTTATTCCTTTGTTCTCAGAGTTTGAACGTTCTTCATTTTGCTGCAGTAAAAACTCTGATTTTCCTTTAGTTTCCAAGTACTAGCGATATGGACTGATTAATGCCAGAACTTTTGACCTACAAAATATCTGTGCATACATTCAAAATTTCATCCAATTGCGACATAAATTAAAGAAGATACAGCAAAAAGAAAAGTTTCCATTTTTGATGCTGTTTCTACATTTAATTGAAATCTCGCAATTTTATATATTGTTGAATTTCTCAGGAGTCACTCCTGATGCACCAAACTTTAACACATAAAATTCCCACTTTTTTGGCACTTATGTTTCAAATTTCATGCAATTTGGTATAAATTTGCGAAAATGGCAGCAAAAAGAAATGTTGTCATTTTTTTTGGGACACCCTGTAGGTTTCCGCTATTAGGGTGCAGTGTCCCACAATTTCCAAATCGTTTCTCAGAATATCTGCAAAGTGCTACCGTAGTATCTCATGTTTTCGTGTTGAAAAACCCGAAGACTATGTCAAGTATAGTACCAAGAAACAAACAGATCTACGAAAATCGAAAAATTTTGCACAAAACAGAAACCGAGTTGATTCTGAATGGCCTATACCTAGCCCAGCGTGCCTTCACAAAGCAATGCATCAGCCAGATGTAACTATGCATTGGTGTGCAGCACGTACTACCCCGAATTAGGGTTCAGTCAGACCCCCTTGGGGCCCTCTGTGCGCAAAAATAAAGTAGTGCCGTATTTTTCACGATTTTCGGACCCCTACCCCTGATAACGGGTCGTAATAATTTCCACACCCCTCTCCCCAAAAAATCTGCAAAATGCCTGATGTAGTTGTAGTACTTACATAAGCATTAGGGTGTAGCTGCCAGCACATTAAGAAGGTTGCGTAAGCCCATTGCAAAACCAAAACAGCTTTGGTATGCCGACCTTGCCAGATCTATATAAAGGAATCTATCGGAAGCCCTGTTCGTTTAAATCGTCTACGGTTTTCGACGCGAATTTATTGAGTAGATACGGTAGCAGTGCAATTTACGGTCCGATCGGGATGCAGCAAGTAAAGGCTAATTGACGCGATGACGATGCCATCTGGTGAATCATACAAAACCATTTGCTCTTGGTGGGGCAAGTGGTCTGTTTAGCTTTAGCCTAACCATAGGTCTCTAAAGCTAAGCTATAGCATGAACTAATGCTTAATTAAATCCTGATTCTAAACCTGAGCCTAAAATCTAAATTTAAATCGGAAATTAGGCTCTGAGGCGGTACGAAATCTTTGGCAACTTTTGCAAGGGCCGTAAATTTGTGAAATTTACGATAGTGCCTTATGGTAAGTAGACACTTGATTTTCAGGGAAACTTCCGGTAATTACCGGGCTTCCCATAGATTCCCGTGGTATATAAAAAACCGATTTGCACAGTGACGGTGGTGTAATAAAATAATACCGCTTGATGGGTTAGTGGACACGGACAGGTGCACACAATTAATCTGTGAACTGCTATTCCCATCAATGCAACTTCCAGACTGGCTATAAAGAAGAAATTAATCAAACAGTACCTGTGCTGATTTAAGAGTCAGTCTCTGAACCGATCGAGTCTCATTCTTCAGACCCAAAATTGAAACTTTGGCGCAGGAAGTTGAAAGTTGGTGCACTGATACCCCTTGATGAGTTGTTAAACCACTGCAAAGGAATACCGAATTCGACGCTCCACGCTCGAGATATAAGACCGCGAAAATGGGCTCTCTTAACTATGGGACCAAAATTTCAAACTCGCATTTCTAACTTACCAGTGGGAGTTTGAAGTTGAAAATTGTGGATTTTACGTAACTTGTTTAGTACTTTACGATAACGTAGTCCAATTTCGCTTTTGAGTAAAAAAATTTTTTTCAACCTCCTTTGGCGCCCCATAGCTCGTCTGCAACCCCCCTAGTCATATCTTTTTATTTCAGATTATTGTAGCGCTATCAATTAGCTACCTTTTGGTATAAAATACGTCGAGCCAGCTGCCCGCGTGTTTGAGAAATATGGCTTCAAATTTGAAAAACCCCTGACTTTTGCATTATTTTTTGTGCATAAAATTTCCAACTATGATTTCTAAACTACCAGTTGGAGGTTGAAGTTAAAAATTATAGTTTTTACACAACTTTTTCAGTACTTTAAGACTACGCAGTCCAATTTCGCTTTTGAGTAAAAAAATTTTCTTCGACCTCCTTTGGCGCCCCATAGCTCGTCTGGAACCCGCTCTAGTCATATCTTTTTATTTCAGATTATTATAGCGCTATCAGTTAGCTACGTTTTGGTGTAAAACACGTGGAGCCAGCTGCCCGCGTTTTTGAGAAATGTGGCTTCAAATTTCAAAAACCCCGAATTTTTGCATTATTTTTTGTGCATAAAATAATGCAAAAGTCTGGAGTCTTTCAACTTTGAAGCCATATTTTTCAAAAACGCGGCCAGCTGGCTCGACGTACTTTATACCAAAACGTAGCTAATTAATAGCGCTACAATAATCTGAAATAAAAAGATATGACTAGGGGGGTTGCAGACGAGCTATGGGGCGCCAAAGGAGGTTGAAAAAAATTTTTTTACTCAAAAGCGAAATTGGACTGCGCAATCTTAAAGTACTCAAAAAGTTGTGTAAATACTATAATTTTTAACTTCAAACTCCAACTGGTAGGTTAGAAATCATAGTTGGAAATTTTATGCACAAAAAATAATGCAAAAGTCTGGGGTTTTTCAACTTTGGAGCCATATTTCTCAAAAACGCGGGCAGTTGGCTCGACGTATTTTACATCAAAAGGTAGCTAATTGATAGCGCTACAATAATCTGAAATAAAAAGATATGACTAGGGCGGGTTGCAGACGAGCTATGGGGCGCCAAAGGAGGCCGAAAAAAATTTTTTTCCTCAAAAGTGAAATTGGACTGCGCAATCTTAAAGTACTCAAAAAGTTGTGTAAAGACTATAATTTTTAACTTCAAACTCCAACTGGTAGGTTAGAAATCATAGTTGGAAATTTTATGCACAAAAAATAATGCAAAAGTCTGGGGTTTTTCAACTTTGGAGCCATATTTCTCAAAAACGCGGGCAGTTGGCTCGACGTATTTTACATCAAAAGGTAGCTAATTGATAGCGCTACAATAATCTGAAATAAAAAGATATGACTAGGGCGGGTTGCAGACGAGCTATGGGGCGCCAAAGGAGGCCGAAAAAAATTTTTTTTCCTCAAATGTGAATTGTGAAATTGGACTACGTAATCTTAAAGTACTCAAAAAGTTATGTAAAATCCTCAATTGTCAACTTCAAACTCCAACTGGTAAGTTAGAAATGCGAGTTTGAAATTTTGGTCCCATAGTTAAGAGAGCCGATTTTCGCGGGATTATATCTCGAGCGTGGAGCGTCGAATTCGGTATTCCTTTGCAGCGGTTTAACAACTCATCAAGGGGTATCAGTGCACCAACTTTCAACGTCCTGCGCCTAAGTTTCAATTTTGGGTCTGAATAGGGCAAAGGGGCAAAACTCGATCAGTTCAGAGACTGACTCTTAATATGCATAAAAATGTTTCATACAATACAGTACCTTGACAAAAGTTAGTAAGAGCGATCCAAACGGTTGGAAAGAGTTGCGGAGTGTGCCTGACTATTTGTTCAGGAATGAAACAGAGAGGAATGTATATGCTGCTGAAGCTTACACCCATAAATATGTCATTAATGGTCATCGACAGGCCGCGTCAGTGGCTCAGTGGGTAGCTCGCTGCCTCTGAGTCACGGCGGCCGCTGCATCCCTAGTGGTTGTAGTGGTTCATCCTCTCGGCGTGGCAAGTTTCTTGCTGCAAAGAGTAGGTCGTTGGCACAACGCTCCACCCAGGCCACCGAAAA
Source organism: Sabatieria punctata (assembly GCA_030248155.1). Classification (NCBI taxonomy): domain Eukaryota; kingdom Metazoa; phylum Nematoda; class Chromadorea; order Araeolaimida; family Comesomatidae; genus Sabatieria; species Sabatieria punctata. The sequence goes on from JASANB010000388.1 coordinate 35,435, forward strand.
CTGGTTACAGTGAGTAGGTAAAATGGGAACCAACTGGATCTGCCGTTGCACCGAAAGCCGCTCCTAAAAGCATGCCGCGTTGGAGGGAAGATCAACGACGTCAGGAGCCGTCTGAGAAACCAGCATTACGGCCTATACCGGTTTACTCCTCCTCGGCCGGGCGGCCGCTGGGAGCTGTCAGCACCATGACGTCACCACGCCAGGCACTCTCTTAGTACCTGGCGCCCAACAGCATGGCTTGAGTGGCTTGGCAGTGAAAGAAGGGCAAACGTCCGAGATGACGATATAAGGGGTAACGAAATGGACCGTGCAGGTCTGATCGTAGGGCCGTACATTGTACGACCCCCCCGCCAGATCGGATCGGATCGGATCGGTCATCGACAGCAACATAGAAAAGAAAGGATTTCTGAACGATTGCACTTTTCGATTTACTACCAATACTGCCAGCAGTATGAGATGAAGCGGGAGTGTAGACATCAAAATTGCTCCACACCAACCAACTGTAGCTCTGCTTCTTGGATCAAGGTATACTGTGTCCATGATCAGTGCAACTAAAGTCTAACTAAGAACCACTTGAAAGCCAAATTTGGTAGAGGCTTATGACTCGCAAAATGAGCTAACGACACATAGTAGAAATAATATTAAGCTAACCACAGCAATAAGAGGTCAACTTCAGCTGCTTGAGCATTGGAAATTAGCCGTTGCCCTACCTAGCAACCGGCCAAATCAGGCCATCACACTCTTTCTGATATTTTTTTTTTTTTTTTTTTTGTTTTGGTAAATTTTTGTTTTTTTTAGCATTCATACTTTTTTTTTTTTTGGTGGTACTTTTTGTCCTTTCGGACTAGGAGTAGCCAACTGCTATACGTGTCAAGGCACGGCACTTGTGTTAGTAACTTATTCTAGTTGTATGTTACCGTAATTGCCGCCCATGGTCGGGGCGAGACCTTTCCTTTGTTCTGTTCACATTCCGTTTTCTTTTTAATCGGCTGGCGAGTGTTCGTGACGGTGAATTGGAAAGCGGTTGGTTCTAACTGATAAAGGAGGAGAGGAGGTAATTGTTGTCTCGGTTTACGTCGTCGCACTATTTAGTCACAACATAGTAATACTCTCAGTTTAGGGTATAATTCAATAAGTAGTCGAGGTTTCCGATTTCTCGTCAAGTGGTGCCGTCGTCAGCTTGTTGTTCGAGCCTACAGGAGACCGAGAGCTGCTTACCTGGCCAACGGCATGGTCAAAGTGACAAGAACCGTTAAGCCACGCAAGGCGTTGCAAAGGTGAGCAGGAGGTTTCACTGTATTGGTGCATTAGTCTCTAGTGTAGGTAGTACTTAATGCCGCTGCCAACGCGCACTCCTCCTCCGGCCAAAGGGGGTGCAGACCCTAAGCCTCCTACCTCCACAGTGTATTTCACCCGTCAGCGTCGGGATCAGTTAACTCAAAATAAGCAAAAATTAGAAAAGAGAGGAACGTTTCTCGTAGCGCAGAGTCGAGAAGTCTCGGTAGCACTTAATTCGAATCCTACCTATTTCCAGGAACCTGAGTACTTTAAGAAATGTCTCGAACTCATTAGCGAACTCAGGGCAGTCGAGTCAGAACTAGATGATCTAGCAAAAGAATTAGTTCCTATGCTGAAGTCCCTAGGTGAGGATATTAAGCCGTTAGAAGGACTTCAACTACAGTTAGAATTGTCGGTCAGGCAAGCCATAGCTGAGCTTCAGGAACTTTCTAGTAAATTTAACGTTCCAGATGGAACAGCAGTCGATTCGGCTGACGAAGAGTTTTTGTCGCCTAGTGAGAAACTGACCGACAGAGCAGAGGGTGCCTTCAGTTACCCTTCGAAGGCAAGTGGCGGGTTAGGCCCTGAGGTAGTTCACCCGCCTGTGACAACACCAGTCACTAGTACCCTCGATCCTAGCGTAGCCGCTTTGATAGCCGTGCTTCAAGGACAGCACGCTGAGCAGATGCGCATTTTCAATACGCAGCACCAGGAATTGCTTAAGTCTACAGAGAGACGTTTCGAAACGGCTATGAGTAGTCTAGAAAACTTAGTCCATAGTCAGGCAGAAACTAGCAGAGCTCATGTCACTAGGTGCCTTGAGGAAGTGGATAGACTTAGTGAGAGACTACAGAGACAGTCGACAGCGACTGGATCCAATGGCAGAGCTCGTTCAGACAACCTCAGTTCAGCTAGCGCTAGTATTAAGCTACCTAAGTTAGAGATGAAAGAGTTTGCAGGAGACATTTTTATGTGGAAGGCGTTTTGGGCGTCTTTTAATCAAGCGGTTCATACTAACTCGACTCTGAGCGACAGTCAAAAATTTACTTACCTTAAATCCGTACTGTCGGGCACAGCTGCTCGATTAATCGAAGGTATCCCGATCACCGACGCTGGCTACTTGAACGCAATTGAGTTGCTCAAGAAACAGTTTGGCAACGATAGGCAAATAATCGCCGCGCATTACGCCGCACTCGAAAATCTGCCAGTCGCGCAAGATAGTACCGAGAGTCTAAAGACTTTGCGCCTAGACATTGAGAAACACGTACGAGGTTTAGAAGAGCTTGGCAAAAACATGGCCACAGAAGATTTTCTAGCATTTATTCTTATGAAAAAGTTGCCTAAAAGACTGCTAAAGGATTTGTCACCTGAAGCAGAGAAAGCAGAAAACCCCGTACAGTGTTTGCGAGATTTCCTAAGCGCCGAACTTCAGAAGGCTACGTTTGTGTCGCAATTCTCGGCCGCTACTGAGGTAGTGCCTCCTCCTCCTGCAAGGAGAAGCATAGGAGCTATGTCGACTGCTCAGGCCTTGCTGACTAGAACAGTTCCTAGAGCGTGTGTCTACTGTAAGAATTCGCACTTTCCGGATCAGTGTCATTTGTATCGCGATGCCAAATTGAGACACGAGTTTGTGCGCAAAAACAATATGTGTTTTAAGTGTTTGAAAAGGGACCACGCTTATAAGGACTGTCCGAGTCGTACGCGAAAGTGCTATCACTGTTCTGGTACAAATCACCATAGGTCGCTCTGTCCCCAAAAGTTTGGCCAGAAACCTGCTGATGGAAAGGCAGAGAGCAGTAGGAAGCCTACTGTGCCTAGAGTTTTGTCGGCTATTACGTCGGAAACAACGGACAGTAACGAATTACCGTCAGAACAGGGTAACCCAGAGAACACTACCTCAACCATGACAGTCCATCAAGGGAATGGAAACGCGTTGCTTTTGACGGCACGTACTGACGTCATAAATTTGACAACCGGCCAGGAGATGAGCGCACGCCTATTGTTAGACTCCGGCAGCCAGCGTACCTTTGTACGTACACGTAGGGAACGACCGGATTCCGTTCGTTCCGTTCCGCGGCGGCCCCTCCGCCCCCCGCCCAGGGCGGGGTTTGCGGTTTTTTGTAATTTTTAGGAATCCAACATTTCCGCGATGCGGGTCGGCGGCCCCAACTTACCCACCCCACCCCCCCCCCAAGGAAAAAAAAAAGCCCCCGGGGGGCAGCGAGCGCCCCCCAAATCGAGAGGGGAAAGTCACTTGAGCCTGAAATGAGTCGACAATACCTGAAACCCTCCCATCCATCCTCCTCCTGAACCCCCATCCCTCTTCGTACTGAGCCAAAATTGTTTCATGAAGTCATTCCATGGCGTCCAGGTTTCTTTCACGGGATTAAAATTTCGAGAGGCTTGGTTGGACATTGTCCACAGGCGAGATATTTTGAAAAATTACCTTTAAGAAAGATTTAGAGCCGTTCTGAAGGGTAAAATAAGCCAAAATTAACAGTTTTACCCGTAGATGATCTACTGTCTCAGTTTCTTATTTTCCGATTTTCTCTCCACCGGAGGAGGTTACCAGACCCCCCGGGTACAGTCTACTTTTCCAAATGACAAATTTCATTGATCACAAACGTTTATCTAGATAAGACAGAGAAATTGCCTAATTACTGGTAAAACTGTGTAATGCGCTGCAATTGCATTCACTAGGTACTGAGCAGCTGTCAGTATCCGGTTTTGCCCTTGAGACGCGAGTGCTAAAAACACGTAGAGTGAAATTCGGGCTAAGACAAGAGGACAGCTCAGTCAAGGAAATAGTAGCTGTTGAGTGCGACGTTATTACGCAGCCGGTCCGTCGTAGTAATGTGCGCATTAAGCAACTCTCGCAGCTGCAAGCGTTTCGGTTGGCAGATTCAGTGGAGTGCAGAGGCGAACAAGCAGAAATTGACATCTTGGTCGGAGCTGAGTACTTTTTTGAGATCGTTAAGATGCGCCCGCTCATTCACCTTAGCGATAAATTGTACTTGGTCAGCTCAACCTTCGGTCATATTCTGGCAGGCGAGCTAGACTCCTCGTCGCAATCAGACAGATCAACGATTAACTACGCAGTGAACGCAGTTCTTGCGTCAGAACGACCTGCACTGGAAGCCAGTCTCAAACGACTCTGGGAAATAGATGCGCTAGGCATAGTTGACCCAGGTCACCGCACGGAAGACGATATTGTCGCAGATGAGTTTGAACGTACTGTAACTTATTTGCCGGAACAGCGCCGGTACCAGGTCCAGTATCCTCTTAAGTGCCCAGAAGTCGAAATTGCCGATAATTATTACCTGGCGCTAAACCGGTTACGTTCCTTGCTGAATCGGCTCCGCAATAACGAAGAATTGCTGCATAAGTACGACCGGATATTTCGCGAGTATCTGGAACTAGGGATAATCGAGGAGGTGTCAGACACCTCAGTGCATTTGGGGCCCGTCTACTACATACCCCATCACTGTGTGATAAAGCTGAGCAGCGACACGACCAAAGTGAGGATCGTGTTTGATGCAAGCAGTAAGTCTGGCCGAGGCGCAAAAAGTTTAAATGAGTGCATGTACTGTGGTCCAGTCGGAATGGAAGACTTGTCCGGGCTATTGATGCGCTTTAGACTAAACCCGATCGGTCTGCTGGCAGACATAGAAAAGGCCTTCTTGCAGGTTAGCGTCGTACCGACTCAGCGAGATTTGACGCGTTTTCTGTGGATTACTAACTTGCACACGCTAAGTACAGACAGGGCTCACTTGAAAGTGTTTAGGTTCGCGCGAGTCAGTTTTGGCATAATCTCTAGTCCTTTTTTACTTGCCGCTACAATTAGGCACCATATGATGCGACCCGACATTACGTGCGAGACTGCTCGGCTGATTACTAATAATATTTACGTAGATAATATTCTCATCTCTGTGTCGGATCGTTCGGCCGCTCTAAAGTTCTACAGCGAGTCAAAGGCTCTCTTTGAGTCGGCAGGCATGAATCTTAGAGAGTGGAATTCCAATGACGTTGGTTTCCTTAGTCAAGTGCCTGCACAGGACGCCTCTCTGAGGCGAGAGGTTAAGTTGCTTGGAATGATTTGGAACGCCGATACCGACGAACTGAGTTGGGCCGAACCGCAGCCTAACAAAACAAGCAGGCAGATCACCAAGCGCAACATTTTGGTTGCTTTAGCCAGCGTTTTCGACCCCCTCGGGCTTTTGAGTCCATTGGTTATACCCGCAAAAATTCTAGTTCAAACGCTTTGGACTCAGAAAATCGACTGGGATAGGGAGCTGGATGGTGATTTGTTAGAACGGGCCAAATTGACTCTATGTACCCTTAGCACCCTGACTGACTACAAAATTCCTCGTTTAATAGGAGCTCTACCAACAGGAGCACGCGTCCAATTGCACTGCTTTACGGATGCTTCTAAGAAGGTTTATTCTGCTGTGATTTACATGCGCATTAAGTGTCCCGAAGGGTCTGTTCTGACGTCGATTCTGTTCGCAAAAAACAGACTAGCGCCGATCAAGGAACTCACATTGCCGCGCTTAGAACTAATGGGTGTTTTATTAGGAGTGCGCGCTCTTGAGTTCACCTCTAAGCAGTTGCGTTGTACCGTACATGAGCAGTTTTTGTGGACAGATTCTGAGTGCGTTTTATCTTGGCTACAATCTGACCGCGTTTTGCCTAGGTTTGTACAAAATCGAGTCACTGAGATAGTGCAGTACCAGTGCGTTGAGTTCCGTAGTGTGCCGGGCAAAGGCAACCCTGCAGGCATACCGACCAAACCTGAACAGTACGGCAAGTTGGCGCAAAATCGGCTGTGGTGGTTTGGTCCGGAATGGCTACTTCAAGCGCGAGAGCTATGGCCTGAGAACAAAAAACCTAGTGTAAATTGTGACGAGGACACTTTTGAGCAAACTGACTGCAATATTAACGTATCTACTTTGTCTGTGCCGCCTCCATGCGATCTCTCTATTGACAAATTTTCTAACGCCCAGAGATTGTTTCGGGTCACCGCGTGGGTGATGAGAGCCATCCAGGTCTGGAAATTGTACAAACGGCCCAGGCGTAGTCTAAAACGTTCCAAAAAAGAAATTCAAGGGCTCAGTGCAGAAAATGTTTTGGCCGCGTCTAGATTGTGGGTGAGTTGGGTTCAACGTTCCGTTTTCCCAACGGAATTTAAAGCGTTAGCCAGTGGAGCCAGCAAGAAAGTACCCAGTTTGGTCACCCAACTAGGACTCGTACTAGACTGCCATCAAGTTATGCGCTGTACTGGTCGCTTTGAGAACGCTAATATTACTTCAGACATGGCAAAACCTATGCTGCTACCGCGTAGGCACCCGTTAACTCTGTTGATAATTGACGGGGTGCACCAGCGCCTATTGCACGCCGGACCGAATTTGACATTAGGCCACGTTCGCTATAGTTACTGGATCCCACACGGGCATCTGGCGGTTCGATCAGTTCTAAGGAATTGTCGCGTTTGCAGACGTTGGGGCGGGAAACCCTTTAAGCCCCCCAACCCCCCTTCTTTGCCTGCTGGGAGGGTTTTGAGACAGTCTCCCTTCGCCACTGTTGGCATAGACTACCTAGGACCCCTATTTGTGCGACGGACGGACGGCGAACTGTCTAAAATATGGGTCTGTCTCATGACTTGTGCCGTCAGTCGGGCCATACATTTGGAAGTCGTGTGTGGCTGCAGCTCGGAAGAATTTCTAAACGCTTTTCGCCGTTTTTGTGGTCGAAGAGGTGTTCCTAAGATGGTAATTTCAGATAACGGTTCTCAGTTTAAACTTAGTGACACTTCTTTGAAGTTTCTATGGAATCGGAGCGCTTTATTGGAATCGCAGTTTGGGTCATGCTTGGCAGCCAAAGGGATCTCTTGGCGTTTCATTCCGTCGCTTTCTCCCTGGATGGGAGGGTTTTACGAAAGATTAGTTCAATCCGTCAAACGAATTTTGAAGCGCGTTTTAGGAAAAGGCGTAGTAACCATGACTGAGCTGCAGACTATTACCACTGAGGTAGAGGGAGTCGTAAACAGTCGTCCACTCTTTTCTCCTACCGAATCACTGGAACAAGTTGTCTCCCCTGCTAATATTCTCACAGGCCGTTCCACATTGCTCCTACCCCCCTTTGTTAAGGAGGACGACCCTGAGTTTGTGCCTCCCAGAGCGACAAACCGGAATGAACGTTTAGCCAAATATTGGGTCGACACTCAAAAACTTATAAACCGCTTTTGGCGAATTTGGCAGGCCACATATCTGCTGAACTTACGTGAAGCGCACTCTCGGGTGATGCAGAAAATTGGACCTGAAACTTCTTCCGACCCTCTATTGGCCATAGGTACAGTAGTTCTCCTGAGGGATTCTACACCAAGGGGGACCTGGAAACTAGCCAGAATCGAGAAACTGATCAGTGGTTCAGACGGAAAATGTAGATCCGTTCAAGTGCGCACCTCTAATAATAAGTTGACCACTCGAGCCATTAGGACAGTCGTGCCGCTCGAGGGGCCTGTTGACGTGTAATTGTATTTGTGTGTGTGTTTTAGAACTATGACACCGGTGATCAATGTTCGGCCGGCAACGATGAGCGTGGACGACAAGAGGTTGGTACAACAACAAATACAACAACTCGCTAATCAGCCCACTGGTGCCGGGTCTGCCGTTGTGACGACGGCCACTCAGAACCTGCCTGTATTCGCAGCACCTGTGCCGGTTATTCAATTGGAACCAGAACCAATTGTTATCCAGGAGGACCCGGTCGAGCCGGCTCAGCACCGTCAAGGTGCCCGCGGACGCCACAACTCTGCTTCGCGGACGGGCAGTCGAGGAGGTACTGGACGGAGAGGCCGGGCTAGCTTTCGAGGCCGTGGCCAATGTGAGCTTCAGTCGCGTCCAAACACTCAGAACAGTGCACGGGTTGTGAAACGTCGTGGTTCCAATTCAGTTCGAGGCCGGGGCGCTCCCTATCAGCATCCACCTACTGTTCGCTTTGATTCTCGACCGCCGGCTGCACACCACTTCGTACCACCGCCCGGCCCACGCTATGGACCACCATCCGGCCCGCGGTACGGACCACCACCTGGCCCTCGTCACGGACCACCCGGTCCAGGCTTCGGACCGCACGGCCCCTACGTACCTGCGCCCATGTTCCGCCCACCTCAGCAGCCGAATTACCCTCCACCGTTTTATGCGCCACCAGCTCCTCCCGCGCAATATCTGTACTCTGAGACCTTGAAATTTCTGGGCAATGTCATGTCCTTTGGAGGAGGCGGTGGCTGGCCGTCTTATTGAACGATCTGTGATTACGTACGTACTGTCAAGTTCTGTATTAACTTGATTATTGAGTTTAAACTAACCGCTATTTCTCATGCTGCCGTTTAGCATTACTTCGAATTTGTTTACCTGTTGAGAGTTGAATTGTTTTTTGTTGGCTAAGTTAAGTGTTGCGATAAAGGAGAAAAAGAGGAGGCAGGCGGTTGTTTGTATCGAGTGAACGGCAAGGAGGGGAGTGCTTGTTGATTGTACGGTGGCTACAGAGCGCCAGCCAAGACTGAGTCGTCATTCCCACTAGACACAACGCAATCAACATTTGGTGCCCAGCCAGCGCAATTGGACTTCAGTGATGGCGCCGCACAACAACAGCGCTCAAAACAAAAAGAGTCGGCTCAACCCTCAACGTCGCAAGTAATACGTGTTAATTCGTTCGGGCGGTGGGAAGGCTTAAGAAAGCTGAAAGCTCATCGCTAAAATTCTAAGTCCATTCTAATTCAAAAATAAAGCGATATGGATGCGGCAAGAGTCGATACCGTTCAAACTAGGAGTAGTCGTCGTCGAAATCTCGAACAGCAGTGTGAGTTGCTGCCCCAAGAAGCCGTGAGAATGCTAAAAGAGTTAGACGAATTGCAACAAAACGCCAGTACAGACAAAAAACTGTTAGTGTGCGAGATCTTCCAAAAAAAGTGCCTAGATTTAAAAACGGACATTCTGTCAAGTAGAGTGCAGTTAACAGACCTCAGAAAAGAATTGCCTCCTATGTTGGCAGATGAGCAGGAGGATGAGCAAAAGCAGACTTTCGAAAAATTGTCATCTGAATTATTACAACAGCTAAATGAGGCATACAGACAGATAGACCTGTTAATTCAGGGTACTGCTACTAAATCGGACCCGATCCCAGTGATCGTTGAGTCCAACGCAGCTAGCGCCTCTCAGGCTGCCGTTACTAAATCGGACCCGATCTCAATGATCGTCGAGTCCAACGCAGCTAGCGCCTCTCAGGCTGCCGTTACTAAATCGGACCCGATCTCAGTGATCGTCGAGTCCAACGCAGCTAGCGCCTCTCAGGCTGCCGTTACTAAATCGGACCCGATCTCAATGATCGTCGAGTCCAACGCAGCTAGCGCCTCTCAGGCTGCCGTTACTAAATCGGACCCGATCTCAATGATCGTCGAGTCCAACGCAGCTAGCGCCTCTCAGGCTGCCGTTACTATTTCGGACCCGATCCCAGAGATCGCTGAGTCCAAATCAGCTATCGCCAATCCACCAGATTCTGACCACAAGCAAGGAAAGGCTGAAAGCAAATCCGAGCTTAGTGGGTTAGTTCTGATGCTGCAACAACAGTTCCAGAGGACCGATGAAAGATTTGCACAGCTGCAACGCGAGTCCCAGAAACAACAGGAACTGACAGAAAGGCGATTCTATGAGCACATAAATAAGCTACAGACTAAGCACACAGAACAGTTAAAGAGTGCGCAGGACCGCTTCGACTGGGCGGTTCAGCATTTCCAGAGTCTGTATGATTATCAGAACAGTAAGTATTCGGACCAGATAGTGGAATGCCAAAACAAAATAGCCGAGCTTGAACGGCAACCACATTCGGTGGTGCAGCTAAACAGAGAGGAAGGAGCTAGGACCACCCAGTTAGTAGCAACCAATTTGCTGGGTACTGCTAAGTCATTGGGTACGGTCCGACTTCCTAAGCTCGAGTTGAAGCCCTTTGACGGCGATATCTTTGAGTGGAAGGCATTCTGGTCCAGCTTCTCTGAAACAGTTGACAATCATGCGGCATTGACTGCAACTCAAAAATTTTCCTATTTGAAGTCAGTCTTGAAAGGGGTGGCTCTCAAGTTGATTGATGGCTTTCCTACTACAGACAGATATTATGACCAAGCAGTTGACCTCCTCAAAAAGCACTATGGCAATGAGTCAGATTTAATTGCTGCACACTACAATGCGTTAGAGCAGATCAAGACGATTGACGACTCATTTGAAGCTCTGCAGACCTTCTACATGACACTGGAGAAACATGTTAGAGGGTTGGAGCAGTTGGGTCAGGCAGACGCAGCAGAAAAATTTCTTGCATACACTCTGATAAAAAAGTTGCCTCTTCGTCTACTCAAGGAGTTCTCGCTGAAGGTAGAGGAGGAACCTAATCGCCTGCAGTACCTACGAGAGTTTCTGTTTAAAGAGCTCCAGATGCTTCGTTTTGTGAAGCAGTTTAGCTTGGCTAGCCCTAATTCGACCCCTAAATCATGTGTCTCTAAGTCAGCTGCTCCTCAGGCCACAATGTACTCATTGTTGGCAAAGGGTCAGCCCCATTGTGTGTATTGCAAGGCAGTACATTTCCCGGATCAGTGTACCTCTCTAGCCACGTCTAAACAGAGGCATGAGTTTGCCAAGGCTAATAAGCTCTGCTTCAAGTGCTTGCGTACAGACCATGCATACAAAGACTGTCCAAATAAACAGAGGAAGTGTTTCCATTGCCAGTCAATAAATCATCACAGATCGCTGTGTTCAGTGAAATTTGGCTACAAAGGTAGCGATGCTAAGTCAAAGTCTCAATATGAGATCAAGAAACAGAACGTTACTAGATCGTTAACTACAGTCAGTTCTGTAAACACTGATGCGTTTCCGTCTCAGACCAGCCGGGGTGAGACAGCAGTCAAGGCAGTAGACAGTGCAGCAGCGGCTGGGAAAGCAGCTGTACTTACTGCTGCAACATCCAATAAGCAGGTGCTGTTACTTACAGCTGCAGCCACTATTTCCAGTACAGTCACTGGGGAAAACGTTCAAGTGAGATTGCTGCTTGACTCTGGAAGTCAAAAAACCTTCCTGAGAACTCATGTCAGCAACAAGCTTTCACTGAAACATTTGGCCAGAGATGATTTCTGGGTGGCAGGGTTTGCACAACGATTGCGATCCTACAAATCCCATCAAGTCCAATTCGATTTGAAGCTGAAAGACGAAACTCAGATTAGAGTTGTGGCTACATTGTGTGACCACATAACTCAGCCTATAGTCAGGCAACCCCTTGATCCTGTGGTGTACCCTGAATTGGTGCGTTACCAGTTGGCTGACCCGATTGTCTCGGACCTTGAGTCAGCGCCGGTAGACATACTGCTGGGTGGCGATTACTTCTTCAAAATCGTCACAATGGAGCCTCTAATTCATCTAAGTCCCGATTTATTTCTTGTTAGTTCAAGGTTGGGGTACATACCAGCTGGTAAGGTGGATGTGTCTGGCAAAGGTGAACAAGATAAATCTGTTGTGGCCACAGTGCACGTAAGTCCACCAGATACCGCAGAGACGATTGTTGAAAAACTGTGGCGGCTTGATGCCTTAGGGATCAAAGAGTCAGGCCAGCAGAATGCAGATGAAAAAGTCCAAGAAGACTTCAATCAATCTGTTGTGTATCTGCCGAATGAGAATCGGTACCAGGTGGCCTATCCAAAGCGATTTCCAGAAATCCTACTGCAAGACAACTATTTCGTTGCCTTAAATCGGCTTCACTCATTGATCAGCCGGTTGCAAGGTTCAACACAGATCTTGCAGCAGTATGACCAGACCTTTGCTGACTACCTGCAACTGGGAATTATCGAAGAAATCGACAATGACCAGACACCGGTGGGGCCATTGTACTATGTCCCACACCACTGTGTCATTAAGCCTTCAAGTACCACTACAAAATTGCGTGTTGTCTATGATGCCAGCAGCAAGGCAAACAATGACACACATAGTCTGAATGAAAACCTGTATGTTGGTCCAGTTCAGGTGGAGGACCTGTGTGGGCTCATAATGCGCTTTCGATTGAGACCTGTTGGTCTTCTCTCTGACATAGAGAAGGCGTTCTTGCAAGTAGTGGTACAGCCAGATTTGCGTGATCTGATGCGCTTTCTCTGGGTGAAAGATATTCACAATCCCCAGACCTCTAAGTCAAACTTGCGAACTTTTCGCTTTGTTCGAGTAAGCTTTGGGCTTGTTTGCAGTCCGTTTTTGTTAGCTGCTACAATCAGGCATCATTTGAACCGTGCCGATCTGGTATGTCCAGTGTCCCGTCAGATAGCAGAAAATATCTATGTGGACAACGTTCTGGTGTCAGTAGATAGCTTAGAGGACAGCAAAGAGTTCTACAAGCAGGCCAAAAATCTATTCTCACTAGCCGGAATGAATCTCCGGGAGTGGGTGTCTAATTCTACAGAGTTCATGGCTCAGATCGTTGAAGGTGACAAGTGCTTGCAACCAGTTGTCAAGTTGTTAGGCATGCGTTGGCATGTGGCATCAGATGAGCTATCAGTGGTAGTACCAAATCCAGCCTCAACTGAGCAAACATTCACTAAGCGGCAGTTTCTGTCCGTTTTGTCCTCAGTGTACGATCCGCTAGGCTTGGTTTGTCCATTAGTCGCTCCAGCCAAGCTAGTAGTACAAGAAATGTGGCTCGAGAAATTCACTTGGGACTCAGCACTTCCGCCAGAGTGGAACCGCAGGTGCGAAAAAGCAATACAGATACTGCTAACAGTGGCCAGAGTTACCATTCCGCGAGTGACCGGCCCAATTTCGAGTGACAGTGATGTACAACTCCACTGTTTCACTGACGCGTCAAAACGGTCTTACAGTGCCTTAGTGTTCTTGCGCATCTCCAATGGAGAGAAGACGACTGCTCACTTAATATTCGCAAAAAATCGACTAGCGCCTGTAAAAACCGTAACTCTACCGCGTCTAGAACTTCTTGGCATTTTGTTGGGTGTCCGTGCCCTCAAATTTGTGCACAAACAGCTGCGTTGTTCAGTCCATAAACAGTTCCTTTGGACGGACTCAGAATGCTCTTTAGCCTGGATAGCGACCGATAAAGTGCTGCCAAAGTGGGTGTCTACACGGGTTGCTGAAATCGCAGGATATTGTTTAGTGGTTTTGCGTTCGATCCCTGGCAAACAAAATCCAGCGGATATCCCCACTAAGCCAGAATTGCACCCCCACATTCATCATAATGTTGTTTGGTGGGAGGGTCCTGCGTGGCTGATTCAAAACCCAGACAATTGGCCCGAAAAAGTTTGCGTGACAAACACCCCACTTGAGTCAGCGGCTGTTCTTAACGAACCAGAGGAGTCGGCTATACTTCTGGCGAACAAAGTCGAACCTCCTTTCGCTAATTTACTGGCTAGATTTTCGAGCGCCTCTACGCTTTTCAGAGTTACTGCTTGGATTTTACGTGCCGCTAAAGTTTGGAAAACGCTAAGAGCGCCAACCCGAAAATTACGCAGTCATGTATCAAAATTATCCAAGTCTAAATCAAGTAATATTGCTAGTTTGTCAAGCTCTGAAGTGGCAGAAGCAACGGACTGTTGGGTTAAATGGGCTCAAGCAGAGGCCTTCCCAGAGGAACTTGCCTGTCTGCGTACTCAGACAGCACAAAAACCGCTGGTCAGACAGTTGGGCCTCCATTTAGACGCCAACGGGTTGATTCGTTGTGGGGGACGTCTCGAAAATGCCGATTTGCCTTTAGATGCGAAACATCCAAAATTATTGCCCAAAAACCATTTACTGTCTAAGCTGTTTATTTTGTCAGTGCACAAACGCCTGTTACACGCTGGAACGAATCATACACTAGCCCAATTACGTTACCATTTTTGGATCCCACAGGGTAGACGCTATGTACGATCAGTACTGAGGCAATGTAGAGTCTGCAAAAGGCAAGGAGGTGGTACCTTTGCCACGCCACCTTTTCCGCCATTGCCTACGTTTCGCGTGTCAAAGCACATTCCTTTTCAGACCCTAGGCCTTGATTACTTGGGGCCACTGCTCGTTCGTAGGAGTAAACTGGATAGTTCAGCTTACAAGGTCTGGATTTGCCTGTTTACCTGTGCGTCAACCAGAGCAGTGCATCTAGAAGTGGTCAACGATTGTGGCGCAGAGGAGTTTCTTTCTGCCTTTAAAAAATTCTGCGCTAGAAGAGGAATACCACGCTTTATCTTGTCTGATAACGCTGCGCAATTTAAACTCGCTAATTCTTCGCTCTTCTTTCTGTGGAATCGTAAAGCGTTATCCGAAACCAAAATTCAGCAATTTCTTTGCAACAAAGGCATTACGTGGCGCTTTATCCCGTCTCTGTCCCCGTGGATGGGCGGTTTCTATGAAAGGTTGATTCAGTCAGTAAAGCGAGCGCTAAAACGAGTTTTAGGCAACAAGTCAATCGATCTGCTAGAGTTGCAGACAGTGGTGACGGAAACTGAAGGGGTGCTGAATTCTCGCCCTCTGATCGGGCTAGACGAGTCGTTCGATAGGGTGATCACACCAGCGCATCTGTTGGGGGTCAACCCGGACCTTTCAATGCCTAACGCAGAGGTCGAACGAGACCCTGAGTATCACCCGCCGAGTGCTTCTCAGAAACGAGTCACCCAGTTTTCGGAATTTTGGTCCAAATCGCAAAAAACGCTCAATTACTTCTGGAAACAGTGGCAGGCTTCGTATTTACTCAATTTGAGAGAAATTCACGCCCAAAATCAGGCAAAACGGGGACATGGGTCTGCCAGTGAACCCCCTCGCGTCGGTACCATTGTTCTCCTGAAAGAACACTCTCCCCGAGGCCAATGGCCGCTAGCTAAGATCGTTAAACTACCAATTGGTCAAGATGGACGGTGTAGATCGGCTTATGTACAGACGGCAAAGGGCAAAACATTGCTAAGAGCTGTTAAATTGATGGTCCCACTTGAAGGACCGGCCGAAGACTAATTGACGTCCATTCAACTCCTGTATCGTAATTTGTTTTAGCGAGCGAGGTGGTCGGCGGTCGTAGTCTCCAAGACGGCGTGTCATGCCTCCAACGCAGCCGCTAGAGCTTTGGGAGTGTTGCCGTCGTTCTTGTGTCACTACCAGCCACAGTCAAAACAAAGCGGACGTTTTGATCGTTTAGTTCTTGGTTGACACGTTCGGTTTCCGGAGTGTCAAGTTCTGTATTAACTTGATTATTGAGTTTAAACTAACCGCTATTTCTCATGCTGCCGTTTAGCATTACTTCGAATTTGTTTACCTGTTGAGAGTTGAATTGTTTTTTGTTGGCTAAGTTAAGTGTTGCGATAAAGGAGAAAAAGAGGAGGCAGGCGGTTGTTTGTATCGAGTGAACGGCAAGGAGGGGAGTGCTTGTTGATTGTACGGTGGCTACAGAGCGCCAGCCAACACTGAGTCGTCATTCCCACTAGACACAACGCAATCAACACGTACTGTAGGATTGTTTGTTTTTAACGCTTTCGTTCTTGGTGCCGGAGTGTCAAGGCACGGCACTTGTGTTAGTAACTTATTCTAGTTGTATGTTACCGTAATTGCCGCCCGGCGAGACCTTTCCTTTGTTCTGTTCACATTCCGTTTTCTTTTTAATCGGCTGGCGAGTGTTCGTGACGGTGAATTGGAAAGCGGTTGGTTCTAACTGATAAAGGAGGAGAGGAGGTAATTGTTGTCTCGGTTTACGTCGCCGCACTATTTAGTCACAACATAGTAATACTCTCAGTTTAGGGTATAATTCAATAAGTAGTCGAGGTTGCCGAATTCTCGTCAATACGTATAGAGCAAGAAGAGACACAAGGTCCGGAAGCCTCATTAACAACAACCCATAAAATGCCAGATAGCAAAAAGGGGGTTCATTCCGATTTCCAAATTAAGGTGTTAATTCGATGCTAACTAGAGTTAGTTTGTAAAACAGCAAATATAATTCTGTGGCATCTCCGGTTTAGACCACGAAATCAGTCAAAAACTCAAAAATTTGTGCTTATGAAAGCATACATGGGCCGATAAAATCCGGAGGGGGGTAGGGGGGGTTTGAGACCTCGGGGGGGGGGGCGAAAAAAGGCCAAAAAACGCCTATTTTGCCTTAAATAAGCGAAAATTTCCTCCCTCCGGGAGGGGGGGGGGTGGGTGGCCGAGGGGGTGGTATGGCCGGCCGAGGGGGGGTATGGCCGGCCGAAGGGGAGGGGTATACCCCCTTACCCCCCGGCCCACGTATGTATGAAAGTATAAATTCAAAATGCTGTGGTAAAAAAATTCATTGCATAAGTTAAGTTTATAGTTTATCAGATGCAGAATTTCCTGAGGAATTTAGTGGTGTGCTTAGTTATACAAAATGTTGTTTTGTTTCGAAGTTGCTGTCGGAAAACCATTTTTGGCGTTTTCCCATCGTTTTTCGAAAGAGGGTGGGAAGATGAAAAGTTCAAGTGTGGTTTCTTACTATGTACTGTAAGAGAAGGGCTATCCAACGACATATAAAGTTCAAAGATCTGACAAAATTGTGACAACCGTATGTATGGAAAGTCTGTATTTACAGAAATCACATCTTAAACTGCTTTTAAATGAAACCGGTCCTGCTGTCCTTCCTTACAATACCTCTGGCTTGTTTCAGCATTAACAAGCTCTATATCTTTATCAAATCAACAACTCGCATCCGCCTCTCCTCGAGCCTTTTCTCAAATAGTAGCAATAGCAAAATTTGCTTTGCGGCTTGAGTAAGTGCAAAGACCTTCTTCGAGCCGTGCAGGTTGAAAGCATTCTGGAGTTATGTTGCCTTTCTTTAGTTGTGCGAATAAAGTTATTATACCGTATAGTGATGTATAAAGAAAAACAGAAAATAATGCAATCATAGGGGTTCTAAGCCGGCACAGTGGATGTAGTGGTTTAGGTCCGAGGCCGCATAGCCACTGTGCGCGACATCGGCGCGGCGAGTTTCTTCCCGCAAAGAGTTGGTCATCGGCGCAAAGCTCCACCCAGGCCAATAAAAGCGAGTAGGTAAAATGGGAACCGACCGGATCTGCCGTTGCACAGAAGCCGCTCCACAAAGCATGCCGAGCTGGAGAAGAAGATCTACGATGTCAGAAGCTGTCTTAGAGACCAACTGTGCCTGGAGCCCTCTGGCATATGGGGCACCGGCGGCCGTCGGGAGCTGTCAGCATCATGGCATCAACACGCCAGCCGCCCTCCTGGTGAGGTGACCGGCACCCAGCAGCATGGCTAGGAGTGGCTGGCAGTGAAAGAAGGGCAACGTCCGAGATGACGAATCACGGGGGTACCGAAATGAACCTCGAGTCTGATCATAGGTCGCAATGCCCTTCGCAAATCGGATCGGATCCGATCATAGGGGTTCTGATGTAAGTGAAGAACTATTTTTACAACTAGACCGTAATTTGAGCAAAGAACTCCACATACTATTTAGTGATGTAAAATTATGGAATTTGAATTTCAATTCAATTACAATTAAATTATGGGCTCCATTTTTAATTCCAATTAAATTAAATTAAATTAATTGAAATAGTTTTCCATTATTTTCAATTACAATTATACAGTATAGATAAAAAAAATGTCCCATCGCTTTTTCGGCCTTCACTCAAACGTTTCGTTCTCAGTCACTTCTTTACCGATTTGGTTCAAATTTTCAGCAAAAATTAACAACATGGTTGGCTAAATATTCTGCAAGTTTAGTGCCAAAATTCCGACTCGTACTGGTTTTATGACCCGAAAACTAGGAATGAGGGTGGTCCACGCAAATTTATTTTTTTTCGGTAATACAAGGAGTACAGTCCTGAAACTTGCAGGAACGATTGGTGTTGCCATTGGGCATAACATACTAAGCGGGCAGCCCTGTAGCTCAAAGAGCACTAAAATGGGGGAATTTCAAAAACATGACGAAATATGACTTTTCGTCGTAAAACCGGCAAAATGACGATTCTAAAGATTTTCAATTTTCAAAAAACGGTGCAGGGATGGTTTCTATGGTGTGGAACAGAGCTCAAATATCAGGTTCATTTATTTGTCGAACTTCCTGCTACAATCTGTGTTGATTAGGGGGCGTGCAAAAATTACGTAATCGCATGAGGGGGGAGGGGGGGTTCGCCAAAAGATTACTAATCATTACGGTGGGGGGAGGGGGGGTCGGCGACTTCATTACGTAATTTTTTGAAGTGCAGAAATCACTGAGTGGCCATAAATTTTTTTATTGTTTTAACGTACAGTACATGTACATGTACTCTCGATTTGAGCCATTCTGCTTACATTTTCTCAATTTCACTTAGATCAACGTTTAGGTAAGGTTTGTTTAGGTTTTAGAGAAGGTAACCACCGTTTAAGTAAGTGCATTCCAATTTTTAAAATGCTAAACGGCAACAGTCACCTTTGACATCTTATTATGAGTTTTTAAGGGTATAGCACTTATCGACTCGATCTTTTACAGGGTTGGTGCGGCTTTTTCGAGCAAAATTCCCTGACCAGAGTCAAAAATTCCCCTGACCAAATCAGAGTGAGAACATTCTAACAAGTGAGAGAGTTTTTAAAAATTGGCTCTGAAAAACGCATTTAAACGGTATTCTGACGGTGAAATTTCAAGTTGTACAGCAGCAGTTGTGGAAAGTCAGAAGTCCCATTTTCAAAAGGGTGGTGTGTAAAGCTCTGACAGGGATCTTTGGGCGAGAGAGGATTCTACTGCTATCAAATTTCTTCCTGACTGGACACCAAATTCCCTGACTTTTCCTTGGCTTTTATAAAATTCGATTATCAGTCAAGTGATATGGCAGCAGCCCTAAAATCCATTATAAAACACTTTGGTTTCATCTTTAACAAATGCCACCCTGATGGCTTCTATGTAAAACTAAGACTATGCGTACATGTCGTAGTTGTACCTCATCAATAAAGAAGACTAACAAAATTATCAATTGTGACTGTATACAGATGCTATTTTAATAAGAACGTCATTTTACATAGCATTGAACGCAAAAACTTCGGCTCTAACTCTTTAAAAAATTGAGATTTCGGGGGGGGGGGGGGGTAGCCAAATTATTACGTAATTAGGGGAGGGGGGTCAGGAAATTATTACGGGCGATTATCAGGGGGGAGGGGGGGGTCCGAAAATGGGCAAAAATACCATTACGTAATTTTTGCACGCCCCCTTAACAACAGATTCAGTGCTTTGATTCTAGAAGGTGCAGATTTCTTAACTATGGGATTTTCACTCATGTTTTTGAAATTCCCCCATTTTAATGCCCTTTGAGCTACAGGGCTGCCCGCTTAGTATGTTATGCCCAATGGCAACACCAATCATTCCTGCAAGTTTCAGGCCTGTACTCCATGTACTACCGAAAAAAAATAAATTTGCATGGACCACCCTCATTCCTAGTTTTTGGGTCATAAAACCAGTATGAGTCGGAATTTTGGCAGTAAACTTGCAGAATATTTAGACAACCATGTTGTTAATTTTTGCTGAAAATGTGAGTCAAATCGGTAAAGAA
This sequence comes from Sabatieria punctata, assembly GCA_030248155.1. Lineage (NCBI taxonomy): Eukaryota > Metazoa > Nematoda > Chromadorea > Araeolaimida > Comesomatidae > Sabatieria > Sabatieria punctata. Next base: position 55,251 of record JASANB010000388.1, read on the forward strand.
GTGACTGAGAACGAAACGTTTGAGTGAAGGTCGAAAAAGCGATGGGACATTTTTTTTATCTATACTGTATTTTCAATTAAATTATGGAAGCTCGGAAAATTTCAATTATGCAATTTTTTTCAATTATTTTTTCAATTTTTTTCAAAATTGTTGTATTTTTTCTGTTAAAAGACAGTAACAGTGACCCAGTACTTGGAAAAATGTCCATGTAAAAGCTTAGAGACACCTGGTAAGCCTGCTAACCAACCAGGCGAGAAAATTTGTTGTTGTAACCAACCAAGTTGCCTTTAAAAACGCAAAAAATGGCATTCTGAGGGAAATTTACACATATTTCATTATTATAAATCAGTACTTAATCTAAAAGTTTTCAGCATTTTTGAGCAAAATTACTTCCTAGGTTCCTTCGCCAAAAAAGGGGGCGTAAAGCCACCATACACCAAAAAATCACTGTTTTTACTTTTATGAACGACAAAATAAAAAGCAGAGCATGACATTACAAAATAAAGTGAAGTCAGTATAAAGAGGTGACAAACCTTAAATAGGTTTTTGTTTGAAGTCATTAGCGCCTCTAATACTTACGCTTTTCCTTACATCCACCACAGAAATAATTGAAAATATAATTGAAATTCCAGGCGAATTTCAATTAAATTACAATTAAATTATGGCCCAACTTTTGAATTTCAATTAAATTAAATTAATTGAATTGAAATTAAAAACGGGCCAATTATGCGAATTTCAATTACAATTAAATTAATTTTTTACATCACTAATACTATTGTTAATTTCTTATAGAGCAGATTTTGTAGAGTGCCATACAAAGTACCCGGGTACTATAAACAGCACTATACGGTAGCTAAAGATCTGCAGACTAAACTACTGTATGTAGCAGAGATCCTGCACTGCCAAACAGGTACTGTTGTTTGGTATTGGGTTTTCCGTTTGTGTATGTGTATGTGTATGTGTATACACATTCACCTTCAAATGTGTATGGTAATTTGTGTATACACATTCAACAAAACAATGTGTATTTTTGTGCATATTTGTGTATGTGTATTGTACTGAAAATGCAAATTTTTTGATAGATTTTGAGCCAGAAATGCTAGGAAAGCCAAATCTCTCAATGCCTGTTGCTTTAAACCTTAGATAGCTTTGAAATCGAGTTACTTAGGCCATTTGAAGGCTTTATCAGGATATCTACCGTTTATTACTGCAGCAAAAACATCGAAATTTTACGATTCTGTTCGAAATTTCATCGACTTTTGCTGTTTAAATACACATACACAAAAATACACATTTCGAGTAGTGTTTGTGTATGGTAATGTGTATTGGAATTTTCAATGTGTATGTGTATGTGTATGTGTATACACATTGAAAAAACAATGTGTATTTTTGTGTATGGTAAATGTGTATGTGTATGCACAAACAACAGTACAAACAGGCTAGAGGGAGGAAATGAATTATGTATGACCGCCAAATTCCCCAGGGTTTTCTGACCTCATATTACGCTCGTTGTTGCTATGGAGGTGCTTCCATCCACCGAACAAACTATTCAAGTGTCTGTCATGCGAGAGCACCATGTTGACGTCACCGAAAGATCAGATTAGCGAACAAAGGACAGAGAATGAACCTGGAGTTCTGGAGGAGTTTTGTGCCGAAACTACCTTGCACGGCATACCTCACTTCACTCAACCTAGTTTGATCCGACGGTAAGTACCGCAAAGCCATTTGAGTATCTTGCTTAACCTAGTGTATGTACAAACTGCAATATACAGGGTATGCCAAAAAAAACAACCCAGCAGATTTTTTTACTGTGGCAACCATATAAATCTCAACCGATTCGACTGAAGCTTTTTAAATGAAAGACAAAAATTTTCTGAAAGATCGATAAAATTACATTAAAGATACTCTGCTAGGTTTCTGAGCTAGATAGATGTTTACCTTCAAGATCAAAACAGAGATTTTGGGAGTGAACAAGAGCGATTTTTATTATTCCATTGCACTTCATAATAAAACAGATTCCTACCGCTAACGACTAACGTCACGAGGCTTTACTGGTGACACACACGCTCGGTTACTCTAGCACTAAAGTTTCATTAGCCCTAAATCAGTAGCAAGCTGTTTTACTTACGAAGTGCAACGGAATCACTCTTGTTCACTGTCAAAACAAAATCTGTTTTATCTTTGAGCGCAAATATCTCTGGAACTAAGCAGATTATCTCGATAAAATGTTCACCAATCTTTCAAGAATTTATCTACTGTATCTTTCATTTAAAACGATTCATTCTAATCGGTTGAGATTTACTGTTACAAAAAAAACAAAAAAATCTGCTCGGTCGTTTATTAATCAGTCTTCATTATTGTCAAAATCACTATTTCGACTTTGGGGGCAAATATCTCAGGAATCAAGTGGAGTAGCTTAATGAAAGTTTTACCAATCCTTCAAGAATTTATCTGTTTTTCATTTAAAAATGTTCATTCAAATCGGTTGATATTTACGGTTTCTGCTAGTTTGTTTTTTCGCACACCCTGTAAAGGCTGTACAGGCTAAGCTAGGTTTCGCTGCCGAGTTGCGAGGGAAGCGGCGTGCATTTCACTTATGCATGACGCGCTGATTATCCGATTTAGATACAGTGACACTATCTATTTAGACACTTATTTAGAGCCGAGAGCTTCTATTCAGCACTGTGATCAGGTTTTAGGCTTCTACATAGGTACAGTACAGAAGGTTCGGGATGAATGAACCTTAGGATAAAGTTAGACCTACTTTAAGATTAAATCTAAGTCTTAAGTCAATATCGTAGGTTTCCGCTATTAGGGTGTAGTGTCCCACAATTGCCGAATGTTTTCTCAGAAAATCTGCAAATTGCTACCGTAGTATCTCATGCTTTCGTGTTGAAAAGCCCCAAGACTATGTCAAGTATGGTTGATATTTTTCCGAAAAACCTCGATCTGTTTTTCCAGTTTTTTTCAGTCTTTTTTCCGAAATCGCGGGAAAAAATCCAGCTCAAGTTCTCCGTATCCTAGCCTGGTTTTATGATTCTAACGCTTTCTAGCGCCTTCCTCAGTCTTTTCAGATCAGAGATACATGTTACATAGATATAAATAACGAAACAGGCATGAAACAGTGTCTGACAGGTTCCATCAATAACGCTATATGCAAATTTTCTTACAGCAGTTTGCATTTTTGTTTTATCATGCCAAATTTGGCCTTTTCTGTGTTTTTCTACCAGTTTTGAGTCAGTATGGCTTATTATACATCGCAAAAGTCCATTTTTTAACATAAAATTACTTAAATTAGCTATTTTTAGCTTGAGTTTTTTCCGACCCTTAAAAAACCGGGGTTTTTTTTCGGGATAGCTAGAAACAAACGGGTCAAAGAAAATCGAAAAATGTTGCACAAAGCAGAAACCGAGTGGATTGTGCATGGCCTATAGCAGTTTAGGTTTCTTTGGATCGTGATTACAATCGTCTGCGCCGTTTACTGCGGCTTTCAGTTGTGGCAGAATTTGATGAATTACCGTTCAAAACCGATCAGTACCCACTCGGACATGCAATACGTCAAATCGCTCAAGTTCCCTGCCGTCCTAATATGCAACCCTGTCCAGTACAAGTATAGAATTGAAACCCTATACAGCTTTCAGATATTGCCAAGCACTATAAAAACTTCTTGCAGAATCACTGCTCTTAACAACACTCTTTTTCGCTTGGTTACATCAGTCTACAACAAACGTTATCGCAATCTGGACCCCCATCTAAACTTTTCAACATATCATGCCGACTTAGCCAACTACCCCGAGGATGCGGGCTTGTTTCTGGAAAAAGTAGCGCCCTCTATGCACGATATGCTTTTGTCGTGTCGATGGCCTAATGGCACCGAGTGCAGTGCAAACGATTTCAAGGTGGTATTCACTGATTTTGGAATTTGCTATGGAATCAACACACAACCGACCAGTGATCTAATTGTTCAAAATGCAGGTAAGATGGTCTGCACTGCACCGAGACTTCCGAACCCATATCATCCTACTGTATATTACAGGGGTTGACAGTGGCCTGTCAATAGCACTGGATTTAAATTCCTATGTTGCCGTTGGAACACAGAGCAGTGCCGGAGTGAAGGTAGGATGTGTATGTACTTACTAGTGTTCCGACGATATCAAAATTCGTCGATATTCGACATCGATATCGATATTTTCAACTTAATATCGATCGATATCGATATTTATAGTTATGCAAGAAAATCTCAAGATTTGAAAGAACAAACTGCTCTCACTGGTTATCAGTCAAGCACTGATGCAATCACCGGTCTGATATAAATTAAGTAGAGAATCTAAGAAAGGTAGTTGCCCTTCTGAAGCCCTTCAATGAAAAGGTTGACCCCTCAGGCCGATGCCCCACCCTCATTAGGCATAAATGAGCTCAGACAGAATAGCTGTATTTTATCTTATTTTAATCACAAATAGGACACAATCCTTGATTTTAGTAGAAAATCGGACTTTTTGCCATCCTTTCAACCACCCATCAGCTACTGTTGTTTGTGTATACACATACACATTTACCATACACAAAAATACACATTGTTTTTTCAATGTGTATACACATACACATTGAAAATTCGGATACACATTACCATACACAAACACTACTCAAATGTATTTTTGTGTATGTGTATTTGATCAGCAAAAGTCGATAAAATTTCGAACAGAATCGTAAAATTTCAAGGTTTTTGCTGCAGTAATAAACGGTAGATATCCTGATAAAGCCTTCAAATGGCCTAAGTAACTCGATTTCAAAGCTATCCAAGGTTTAAAGCCACAGACATTGAGAGATTTGATTTTCTTAGCATTTCTGGCTCAAAATCTACCAAAAAAATTTGCATTTTCGGTACAATACACATACACAAATATACACAAAAATACACATTGTTTTGCTGAATGTGTATACACAAATTACCATACACATTTGAGGGTAAATGTGTATACACATACACATACACATACACAAACGGAAAACCCAATACCAAACAACAGTACCATCAGCCGGCGTTACCTCCCCAGGATTTAAAAATTTACCACCCCTCAGCCGAAATGCTAGCCCATGTCTGCTTCTGCCCTCCTGCTTCAAGTGTGTACAATAGAGTGAGCAGCTCTTCAGTGTTGCTGGAGACATTTAAGAACCTAACTGTTGCTGTCTGAAAGCTGAGAATGCCAAGAAATTGACGTTTCTGAGAGCTATCATGCCACTGTAAGGTTTTGACTCTATTCCAGGGAAATAGACTTGGTGTCAGTTCTGTTTTTTCCTACTTTTCAGGACAAAAAATATCGAAAATATCTATGCAAAATATCGCGATATCGATATTGGAAAAAGGGTCGATATATCGACTTTTCGATATCGATATCGATATATCGTCGGGAACATAGTACTTACGCTACAACAGTTAGTTACTGAATGTTTTTTTGCAGATACAAGTCTTTAACCAAAGCGATCTGACTGTTATGAACTCAGACGGCATCGATGTGCCTGCAGGTTTTCTTAGTTTGGTCGGCTTGACTGCAGTTGAGGCAGGTTTCTCTTGCACATTAGTGTTTTCTTGGTTTGGCCTTTCTTCATTCATAGCATCTGTTATTCATAGTTTGCTGATCGGTCGGGTCTGTTGGACCGTGACAAGCATACATGTCGTTCGTTGGGTTTTTCGATGGGGCCTTTTCCAGGTCCCAAACCAGGCTAACCAAAGTGCGTTTTGGCAACCTTTTTGAGCTCAAAATGGTGTGTTTTGTTGAAGTACAACTCAATTTACATTTGACACGGCCGGTCCATCAGCTGAGGTTGGTTGATCGGTTGGTTGATGTCAGTCGCGTCTAGACCTTTCTGTAGTGACTAGTGACTACTATAACTACTAACCACTACTAACTACTAATTTTTTGGGTTTTATGACGTCATCAAGAAGACTACAAAGGGGCCGTCCATAAACTACGACGTTCAAAAATTAAAAATTTTGCACCGCACCCCCTCCCGACGTTTTTCGACGTTTTCGGCGCAACCCCCCTAAAAACCACAACGTTCTTGACTGACACCCCCCCCCCCCCCGATTAAACTTGGTACTGTGTCCGACATTGAAAAATGTATAAAATGTATAACAAAATGTACATAATACTGTAGAAGCTATGAAAAAGAAACGTTTAGACAGGTAACTACCGTTTTGGCAGTTGGAAACATGAGCTGTGTCTTAGTTTTCCTTATAATACAGTTGCGGACAAAAGCTTCTTGGGCACCTAAAAAACGTCGACGTTTTCTATGCCTACCCCCACCCCCTACGACGTTTTCCGACGTTCAACCAACCACCCCCACCCCCTCTCTGAACGTCATAGTTTATGGACGGCCCCAATTTGACTACATTTTTGCATTTTTGTTTACTGTGCTTTTCACTGATTTTGACAACTTTTTGCCATTAAAAAGCAGTTTTCCTGTTTCATTTTTAATATTTATTGAATTTCTAACTGTTTATAAACTAGTGTTGTTATGACTACTAGTCAAAGTCAAAGTCATAGTTAATACTTTTGTGATATCGCAGTCAAACGGACAGGTAGTCAAAGTCAAAGTTTGACTACCTTCGTTACCATAAATACGTAATCAAACGAAGACCAGGTAGTCAAACCGTTTGACTATGACTACAGTTTGTTATAAGAGGCAAGCTTTTCAGGCGTATTTTACCACTTTTCGCTCTTCGCAACAAAATATTTGACAAATTTGATGCATTTTTAAGCGCTATAGAACACCAAACAATCTTTTTTGTCTAAAATTCTGACGACAATGAAGCATCAGTAAGTGAATCTCTGCTTGATTCAAGTTCCACTGGTCCAAAATTAAAATTTTGACATATGTACAGTAGAATATGTACAATTTTTTGGTTAAAGAAAGAACAAAAATTGACTTAAAAAACACAAAGGGCATTTTATTCAATTATACAGTATGGCGTTTTACAGATCATGTTATTTTTGGTGTACAATGAGAATTTTGGAGCGAAAAGAACAATTCTGCCGTATGTTTTCGCCCAACCAGTGTTTATTTCAAAGTGAATGACTTATTGATGGAATAACATCCATCTCAAGCTGACGCCTGGTAACTGAAACATGATAAATCCCTGAAAATGTCGATTTAGCTCTGTTTCAAAAAGTAGTCAAAGTAGTCAAACCGGTGGTCATAGTAGTCAAATGGTTTGACTACAATATAGTCAAATTTGACTAGTCTGGTATTGTACTCAAACGGGCGGTAGTCATAGTCATAGTCAAATGGAAAGTTTGGTATTGTAACAACACTATTATAAACAAACTAAAGTGTATAAACTAAACTAATGTTTGCTTTTTGCTTCTTTGTAAACAAAATACAGTATAGCACAATAATAACGAAAATATATCTTTTGGAAGTTGTAAACAAGAAAGCCGTGCATTTTGAAGCTGACCCTAAATTTAAAACTTTTGCAGAAGAAAATAACATGCATTTTTGGTAACACACCATATAGAAAAATAGACAATATTTTTTTAATTTTAACCTCTTGTTTGGTTTACAAATTTAATTTCTCAACTTCTTGTTTTATATCCTAAACCTGAAATTCTGGTAATCTTATTCAATATTTTGCTGACTACGATCGGTCGGATCTACTTGGTCGGTCGGTCGGTCGGTCGGTCGGTCGGTCGGTCGGTCGGTCGGTCGGTCGGTCGGTCGGTCGGTCGGTCGGTCGGTCGGTCGGTCGGTCGGTCGGTCGCTCGGTCGGTCGGTCGGTCGGTCGGTCGGTCGGTCGGTCGGTCGGTCGGTCGGTCGGTCGGTCGGTCGGTCGGTCGGTCGGTCGGTCGGTCGGTCGGTCGGTCGGTCGGTCGGTCGGTCGGTCGGTCGGGCGGTCGGTCGTTCGGTGGTTCGGTGTGTCGGTCGGTCGGTCGGTCGGTCGGTCGGTCGGTCGGTCGGTCGGTCGGTCGGTCGGTCGGTCGGTCGGTCGGTCGGTCGGTCGGTCGGTCGGTCGGTCATTAGAGGTGGATCACTCGGTCACTTCGTTTTAGGAGAAGCGCGTGCCTAGAGCTGATGGTGGTACTTGCATAACAGAACTGCCCAATCTAAAATATTACGATGGAAGGCACGATTATTCAGCCAGCAAATGTCTCCTGGACCAAAAGATCGATCGCATCGAACAAACATGCAAATGTCTGCCTCCATTCATGTCAAACAAGACGGCAGTATCTGGTAAATTGATAAAAAACGATTCTTTATTATCAGCAGACAGATTTGAATTTAGGGAAGCGTTGTTCAGTGCGGCAGTATTTACAATGTATTGCCAGTAGACACAGTGCAAATGCAGAGAAGCAGTGTGATCACAACTGCATTATGCTGACTTATCCTGTTCAGCTGAGTATGTCTCGATTGCCATATGTTCTCTCTCAGTTGAATCTTGAGCGCAAGTTTGCTGGGATTTACAACAGATTCGATCATGCTAGCGATATGCGTGAACGACTCAAAAAACAGCTTCCTGTTGAGCAGCTCCTGAACTTAACTCAGCAACTGAAGACTTACAACTTGGAGCCAGTACAGGCAAAGTTCAAAGATGTCCTTAGCCTGCTCAGAGAAGTGAAATGCTTTGATCAAGCTTGGCTGGATCTGCCCAAAATGTCAGTAGTGGCTAGTACAGCAGATGTGAAACAGTTGTTCTCACAAGGACAGATTGAGCTAGTGCTTCTGAAGCATTTGTTCCCGGTAAAATCAAACGCCGATATAGTTAGAGGTAAGGATAGAACGTAACCAACCTACCATTTTTGACAGTAACCAAAATCTTTTAATACAGTGCTTATTCGATATTAGCATACTTCTTCATATCTTACTTTTTAAGAGTTAGACTCCTTGCTGGACGACATTCATCAAGCTTCGGCTTCACACAAACAAAAACTGCAGAAAACAACTGCAGATATGGAGACAATCAATGGTATCATTAGAGCAGAGTTAAAGACAATGCATGATGTACTGCTGAAGTTAAACAATAACTTGGCAATGAACCACAAAGAAATGTCCAGCACTCAAGTGTTTTACAAGATGTTAGCCTATTGGGTTGACCGATATGCATCAGGAGCTGTGACTATGTACAAATGGGGTTTTTATACCGGCATATCCAAACTTCAGGTACTGTTTGTTCTATTTGCGTACCTAGTGCGAAACTTCATAGAAAAAATAGAGCATTCTCTTTTAGATTAAAGCCTTCATTTCACAATACAAAACGGTAAGCCGCTAAGTTTAGAAGATAAAGAACACAGCAGCAGGAGAAGTTTGCACAATTTCAGATTATGAAGAAATACTCAAATAACGTGAAGGAGCTGAAAAAGTTGTACTCGCCATTAAGCAATACATTCTCTCTCAATCCATTGGATAAAATCACCACGGGAATAGACTCTGCAGAGCCCCCTGTGCAAGATCTGTTGAAAATCGGCTATAGTTCATACGCTGCTCAATTTGGCTTCAACAGCCCAGCTGCTATGTGTGTCAAGCAGCTCGAACGTAAAGCAAAGGAGGCTGGAATCAGCTTACAACCGTCAAATGGCTTCTCAACTATGTATAACAGTCAGAAATACGGTTGGTTCAATCTGGCCTATTTGTGCACCTCACAGATAGAGGATACGGCGACTGGACCATTGGTAAAAATGGCCAAATGCCTGAATTCGGCAGAAGTTGTCAACAAGCGCACTCAGTTGTCTAAAACAGTGCGTAGATTCCGGTCACTAAATGTAGCCAAAATACTGCACGACTTTTTGTACTACACACAGACCTACCAAGGCCGCATGAGACACGAGAGATACTCGCTGATAGAGTCTGTTTTCCGGTTATTTGTGTCTTGTATTAATTGGCTAATACTTTTAGGAACAATGTTCTACAGGTGAATATATATTTCCAACAATTGAAGATCCGTCAAATCATTCAGACAATTTCGTACGGCTTCAACAATTTCCTGAGTAAGTATTACTGAATAGGCGATGAGACCTTTGCTGGGTTGAGAAATACAGAAATTTGTTTGAATTGACAAAATAGCAAACAGCAACAAAAGTGCTTTATATAGCTTTTGCTCTGTTTAAATTTAGGCGATGCTGGTGGCTTGACGGGTTTATTTCTTGGTGCCAGCATCATGTCCGCGTATGAGCTATTCGACTACTTCATCCTAAAACCCATCGTCATGCAAGTCAAGAAGTCGAAGGACAAACCAACTAAATCTAAAACCAATCCAACCAAAGAAGCTAATTATAGTTTTTAGTTGGTTTTGCTGTGGTTTAGGTTTTTGTTATACAGGATTCTTTAATACTGTACGTGTAAAAGAGTGAAGATTCAGTGAAGATACGTATGTACGTACATTTACTTTCCTCTTCTGGGTTGTATTTTCGCATTCTATTGCAATTTCAGACACTGGACGGCTTGCATGGAAGGAAATTGACCGAACTTTTAGAAAACCTTTTCAAAGTCATAATTTGCTTTGTCAATCTAAAAATCACGTCGAAATTTCTTTTATAAGCTTACTTTCCTCTTAGGGTCCATAAACTGCAACGTTCAAAAATTCAAAATTTTCGACCCCAACCCCCTCCCGACGTTTTCAGAACAACCCCCTTAAAAAACTACAATGTTTTTGGCTGACACCCCACCCCCCCCCCCCGACTTAACTTGGTACTGTGTCCGACATTAGACAATCTTCAATAAAATCGACATGACACTGCAGAAGCTGCGAAAAAGATATTTTTAGACAGTGAACTACCATTTTGGCGGTTGGAAACATGAACTGGGTTGAGTTTTCCTTGTAATATAGTTGCGGACAAAAGCTTCCTAAGCACCTAAAAAACGTCGACGTTTTCGATACCAACCCCCACTAGTGTTTCCGAGTTAATTTATTTTGAAATTAAATAACTATTAAATTGCTTGCTCAGCCTTCAGATGAAAATAACTTGCTATTAATTTGCTTAGTATCCTAATTCTGAAATTTAATTTGATACAAATTTGTTATTTGATATGAATTAAATATAAATTTGCTAAAATCAATACTCAATTCCTGAGGAGACAGCTCAAAACCTGGGTCGTGTCAGTCCAAAATGAGTTGACCTTTCTTTAGATGGCGACAAATGATCTACAAATTAGCATTTAATGAGTTGATATCTTTGCTATACGCATGAACAAGGTCATCTTTGGACTGAACTTGTTGTTTTGTAGCCAAACTTTGGTTAATGAAGCTGCCGAACCAAGCAAATTTATATCAAATTCATGTCAAATTTCTAGGCCAATTTTACGAAATTTAATATAATTTTAATTTGTTTGACAGTCATCGCGAGAAAATTAATTTGTTATTAAATTGCTATTTACTTGGTGATTTTGGCCAAAACAATTTAATTTTGTTATTTAATTTTAATTTGATCGGAAACACTAACCCCCACCCCCTCTGTGACGTTTTCCGCCGACATTCAATCTACCACCCCCACCCCCTCTCTCTCTCTGAACGTCGTAGTTTATGGACGGCCTCTTATTTTTAGTGATATAAATTAAACAATAAAATCTTAAATGCAACTCGGGTGGTCTCCCCCATGCACATTCTAGCGTGGCATTCAGGCTTGGATTTGAGCTTTCCATTCCTGTCCTTTCATGTTATTCATATAATGTTTTGTGTGATTCATTTTTTATTTTACAACTTGCATTGCCGAGTGCCTACTATATGCCTTTTCCAGCATTTTAGTAAAAATTAGATACAGATAAGTATCACAGAATCAACCTGTATGTAGCTGATCGTTGGTGTACATTTTTACTGGTTCCACTGCTTCCAAGAAGCTATTCAGTTACAAGTACCATACTTCCTTCTGGGTGTATCAGGCTGAGAGAGAACTTCAATCGTAGTTGTGTTTGTACACTTGCGCCTCACAAACGGCGACTGTTCTTCAGGGCTTTGCAGAATTGCAGTGAACCTGGCTGGTTCAGTTGCACCGGTTGAACAGGAACAGAGAACAGTTTTCAGTTCATCACGCAACAGTGGGTTGAAGTGGTAGTGGATTACCAGACGAATTGCACTGCACAACATGAATAAGAAGCTGATTGAATCACTGGCCACAACGTACACCAGGTTCCTGAAATCTGCATAGATACAAGTGATCAAACTTCAAAACTGTAGAACTGGTTTAACGAGCTCACAAAAGTGACTAAATTCAAGTATTATTATTAGTATTGGTACCACCAGCCTTCAAACGGAACAGAACAGAACACCTTAGGTCACCACCGCATTACCACTAATAAATGCTGTTAAGTTCATGCTACGTACATTTCAAATGTAGCTGACTGAACCCAAGAGGTAGCCCAGTTTTCGATGATAGTCAAGACGACATGCAGTCCATTGCAAACCAGATACGTGCTGACTATGACAGCCAACGAAAAAACTGCATTCTTCTCATTTGTTGACACATGTTGCAGCTCCTCAGTCATCGCAGAGGACAGCTTGTTCAGAAATGGCAGAGTCATATTTTCAAACTGAAACTGCTAATAGTATGGTATACTCCATTTTTACTAAAAAAAAACAGTGTTTTACCGCTGAACTCTGTTGCAACAGGTGTCTGACAGTATTCTGCTGTCGACGTCTTGTGGTTCTCAGTTTGACCACGATGGACAAATTGAGCAGCAGCAATACCAAGAAGGGCAAAAAGACTTGGCAAAATGCCATGTAGAGGTCGAACCGTTTGAAGAGGGCAGTTCTACCAAATGGAGTAGGACAGAGTTCTCTGGTGCGGAACGGGTCACTGCAGTTTTCAAACCGGTCCACCATCAGAGACCGGTACAAAGGAACCCCGCGCAAGCAACATACGCCTGTGATGCACAGTGCACACAAACCTCTCGCAAATGGGTCATGTACTAATCTAAACAGCTTAATTCGCACTGTTTTTCTCTCGTACAATATCTATGTACCTCCAAAATGCGGCAGTTTTCCTGTACATCTGAGCCCAACGATGCATAGATGAGAAAACCAACAGAGCCGGAATTGTCAGCTGCGCTACTCTGCTCATGACGAACGTGAAGACCACATGGAGAAACAGGAAGTTATAGAGAGAATGCAGCTGCAGGTAAATGGCCCAGGCCTCTTGACTGAAGAGCAAAACGTAGGACAGACAAAGAACCAAATCTGCCAAAGCCAGCAGGGCCAGGTTCGGCTCCCTGATGCGCGCTCTGAGAAACAAGGCTATCAGGGTGAGATTGGTCAGAATGCCGCTGATAGCGATAAGACTGGCGAGCGAAAGAATAATAAAACGAACGGTGGAGTATCGGCGCTCAAAAGCGCACTGTGACAGAGTGAAGTTTTCCATTTTGGGGTAGCCAGCGACAGAAAGCTCACGTCCAAGAGAGAGATCAATCAGTTTTCCTGGCAGGGGGTAGTAAATCCAATTATTTTCCGCCACAAGCTCACAATTTATTTGAGTTTTTTTGGGCTGAGAGCAGGCCCGGCTGCCACCAGTGAGAAATGAGTCCGATGACACCAAATCAAAGTGCCGAGCCGCCGTTTTCCGTTAGGTAATCGAAGTCCCTCTCTGTTGGCTGGGAAATTGGTGTCTGGGGATCGATTTTTAGCCTACTTATTCAATGACTTAACGCCTTCCACTTTAGACTGGCAGTCTACTAACGGTTTTGCCTCTTTTGTTCCCCAGCACTGACTTCACTGAACAGAAAACAAAATCGAACACAAGTCTTCAACTGACATGAACACACAACACATATGAATAAGCAACTGGTCAACACCGCAACACATCCACACGAGTTAGGTGCATTTGATGCGCCTTAAAGTTGTTAGCTAGTTGGGCTTCGGGAGTAAGAAGATGATATCCTGTTATTTACATGCTGGTACTATGCAAAGTCAAGATAATCCCTGATCACATTAGAAGAATGCGCAAATCATCAGTAAATAATACTCCCAGAAGTTGTTGGCATCAGTATTGGGTGTACACTCTTCCAATAGGAAGGACTGGACTCAAGTAGGGTGACATTGAAAAGTCCAACAACACAATGCTATCAGTATGGCGATCAATCCAGTGAATTTCAACTCAGCAGACCACCAAACGAAGTCAAAACGTGCAAAAACACCACTTTCAATGCTGCGAGTCCTTATACCAGAACAGGTCAATAATTTCCTGTGCCTGGCCAGGATCATTTTTAAAGTCAACAATAGCAACCGTTTCGCCGGAACGAGCCAGCGGCAGAAACCCCGGTTGGCAACCGGCAGACAGCAGTCGCGACGCCAAAGACGGATAGTGAGAGAGGAGAGTTTTTCGCAAATTCTCGTGGCGCATCAGCACCACCAACGGACTGACGAAAGCGTAGAAAAGAATGGGGTAATGACTGACCAGAAATACATTGATCTTCTTTGTCGTTTGCTGGCTGAGCAAGTCATTCAGCTGGTACAGCCAAGAGATCATAGTGACCGGAACGCAGACGGCCAATAAGATGAAGCTTCCAAGCAGAGCACGGATGGTCTCTATGCTTACGTAGAGTTGAAATCGATGGCAAAGGGTCGATTTGGCCAGGTTTATACCGAACTGGTTGTAGCTTCTCTGAACGGTGAACAAGACGACCAGATAAAGCAGAAGACCGACTAAAATCCATTTTACAGCTACTCATTTAATTGTCCACGAAAACGCTGGACTTACAAAATGGAAAAACGGCCGCCCCCACAACAGCCAGCAGTGAGAACTCGGTCGGCCAGCTGAGGATGCAGTGACAAAAGCAGGTCCAGCCTCGTTCGCTTGGGTAACTACCGGCAGAGACCGATACAACTGAAACTCAGATTTTGCAACAGATTGCATTTCAAAATTTTGCTAGAGATATTCTATTTAACAATTCTAACCAGAGTCCAAGTGCGACAAGACAAGGATACTCATCAGACAACTATTTAACCTAATGAAACACTATGTAGTAAAACAAGCAGCGAAATGAAAATGTACAGGGTGTGCCAAAAAACAACCCAGCAGTTTTTTTGCTGTAGCAACCGCAAATCTCAACCGATTTGAATGAATCCTTTTTTAAATGTAAGATAAATTAATCCTTAAAAGACTGCTGAAATTTTCATTAATGTACTCTGCTTAGTTCATGAGATATTGGCTCTCAAAATCAAAACAGTGATTTTGGCAGTGAACAAGAGGGATTTTTTATTTTTCTGCACTTCGTAATAAAACGGATTCCTGCTACTGCTAAGGGCTCTTGGAGGCTTTACAGGTGACAACGAAACTGGGTTTACTTCAACCCTAAAGTATCATTAGCCTTAGCAGTAGGAATCTGCTTTATTATGAAATGCAACGGAATCGCTCTTGTTCTTGCCAAAATCTGTTTCGACTTAGAAGGCAAATATCTCAAGAACTAAACTGTGAATCTCAATAAAAATTGCACCAATCTTTGAAGAATTTATCAGTCTTTCATTCAAAAAAGGATTCATTCAAATCGGTTCAGATTCATGGTTGCAAAAGTAAAAAATCTGCTGGGTTGTTCTTCATCACTCTTGTTCATTGCCAATATCTCCGTTTTGACTTTGAAGACAAATATCTCAGGGCCCGGATAAATAGACATAGAACATAGGTGGGTAGCACATGCTAGATCTAGACTGATCTAGGTAGCACGATCTAACCCTTATTAATAGAAAGTGCTAGATCTAGCACGTTCTATGCAGCACATGCTAGCTAGACTGACTTTCCTCATGACTGGCTAGCTTTCTCAAATACTGAGTTTAAGGTGTTGGTCTGGCATCGGCGTGTAGCTTAGTGGTTAGAGCACTGGACCGGCAATCCAAAGGTGCTGGGTTCGATTCCCAGCTACGCCATTGCACATGCCTAACTTTTTCACCTTTCTTTTAATTTGACTACACTAGTTCAGCTTGAGTTTGATGCTTGTGGCTTCTGCCCGCTCCTCATGACTGGCTAGCTTTCTCAAATACTGAGTTTAAGGTGTTGGTCTGGCATCGGCGTGTAGCTTAGTGGTTAGAGCACTGGACCGGCAATCCAAAGGTGCTGGGTTCGATTCCCAGCTACGCCATTGCACATGCCTAACTTTTTCACCTTTCTTTCAATTTGACTACACTAGTTCAGCTTGAGTTTGATGCTTGTGGCTTCTGCCCGCTCCTCATGACTGGCTAGCTTTCTTAAATACTGAGTTTAAGGTGTTGGTCTGGCATCGGCGTGTAGCTTAGTGGTTAGAGCACTGGACCGGCAATCCAAAGGTGCTGGGTTCGATTCCCAGCTACGCCATTGCACATGCCTAACTTTTTCACCTTTCTTTTAATTTGACTACACTAGTTCAGCTTGAGTTTGATGCTTGTGGCTTCTGCCCGCTCCTCATGACTGGCTAGCTTTCTCAAATACTGAGTTTAAGGTGTTGGTCTGGCATCGGCGTGTAGCTTAGTGGTTAGAGCACTGGACCGGCAATCCAAAGGTGCTGGGTTCGATTCCCAGCTACGCCATTGCACATGCCTAACTTTTTCACCTTTCTTTCAATTTGACTACACTAGTTCAGCTTGAGTTTGATGCTTGTGGCTTCTGCCCGCTCCTCATGACTGGCTAGCTTTCTTAAATACTGAGTTTAAGGTGTTGGTCTGGCATCGGCGTGTAGCTTAGTGGTTAGAGCACTGGACCGGCAATCCAAAGATGCTGGGTTCGATTCCCAGCTACGCCATTGCACATGCCTAACTTTTTCACCTTTCTTTCAATTTGACTACACTAAAGTACATTTCAAAATAGAGCAAATTCTGTGTTTTTTGCGAATAACTCCTTATGGCTGCGTCGGATCGTTTTTTTGTCTCATAACCAAAGTTGTAGAGGGGCTCGAGCTCTGTACAATAGTGCAACCTAATCTGCGCAACGCTCCCTTGTAACGCTAATTTGCGCAACGGAAAAAAATCAGCTTTTTCTGTAGCTGGGCTGAATGCGATTTTTTCAGTGAATCTGAATCTACAGACCATGAGGATTCCCAAAATGTACTTATATTTGCCGTAGGTCCAACGGTTCCAAAGTTACAGTCCCCTAAATTTCACCAAAAATGCGAAAAATGGCCAATTTTGGCGATTTTCACTTTTCTGGGGGCGGGATTGAAATAACTCGGGACCAACTCAACCGATTTGGCCGAAATTCACATATATGGTGTAAAATTTAGTTTTACACCGATTAAGACACATAAGAACCCTGCAAAATTGACCCTGATACCGTAATCCCGGTTTTTCCAAGATTAGGTCATTTGATTTTTTCTCTGGTTGTATGTAGTAGTTTAAGCCCTCCACTGTGGTTAAAAATGTACTTTAGAGTGTTTTGAGTCGATCTCAGGCCTTTCTGAAGCCATTCGGGTACTGTAGTATATGGTCCTGGCAAGAAAATAACTTTTTGTCAATTTACATTGTTCCTGCGGCAAAGAAATTACCTATAGAGTAGGCACTAAGGGTTTTCATGGTCGGGGAATCCATTGCTGACATAACTATAATCACTGGAGTACTGTATTTTGAGGTCCCAACACGAAAATTGTTATTTTGCGTTTATGCATGCCTGGTGAGAGAAACGCTCTATAGAGTAGGCAATAAAGGTTTTCAGGGGTGGGGAATCTATTTCCACCATAACCATCATCGCTGGGTTACTGTATTTTGAGGGCCCGACGAGAAAATTGGTATTTTTTTGCTACTTGGGTGTTTCTGTCGCAGGGGAAAGCTGAATAAAGTAGGTAATCAAGCTTATGAGTTTTTACATTCGTTCCAGGACCACAATATACAGTAATCCAGTAACATTCGCTATGTCCTGAATGAATTCTCTGATGCCGAAAACCTTTAGTGCTTGTCAATTCATCGTTTCCTTGCAACAGAAACACCCAAATAGCAAAAAATAACAATTTTCTCGTCGGGACCTCAAAATACAGTAACCCAGCGGTGATGGTTATGTCAGAAATAGATTCGCCACCCCTGAAAACCTTTATTGCCTACTCTATAGAGCGTTTCCTTGCACCAGGCATGCATAAACGCAAAATAACAATTTTCGTGTTGGGACTCAAAATACAGTACTCCAGTGATTATAGTTATGTCAGCAATGGATTCCCCGACCATGAAAACCCTTAGTGCCTACTCTATAGGTCATTTCTTTGCCGCAGGAACAATGTAAATTGACAAAAAGTTATTTTCTTGCTAGGACCATATACTGCAGTACCCGAATGGCTTCAGAAAGGCCTGAGATCGACTCAAAACACTCTAAACTACATTTTCAACCACAGTGGAGGGCTTAAACTACTACATACTAGCACAGAAAAAATCAAATAATCTAATCTTGGAAAAACCGGGATTACCGTATCAGGGTCAATTTTTAGGGGTTCTTATGTGTCTCAATCGATGTAAAACTAAATTTTACACCATATATGTGAATTTCAGCCAAATCGGTTGAGTTGGTCCCGAGTTATTTCAATCCCGCCCCCAGAAAAGTGAAAATCGCCAAAAATTGGCTATTTTTCGCATTTTTGGTGAAAATTAGGGGTCTATAACTTTTGAACCGTTGGACCGCCGGCAAATATAAGTACATTTTGGGAATCCTCATGGTCTGTAGATTCAGATTCACTGAAAAAATCGCATTCAGCCCAGCTACAGAAAAAGCTGATTTTTTTCCGTTGCGCAAATTAGCGTTACAAGGGAGCGTTGCGCAGATTAGGTTGCACTATTGTACAGAGCTCGAGCCCCTCTACAACTTTGGTTATGAGACAAAAAACGATCCGACGCAGCCATAAGGAGTTATTCGCAGAAAACACAGAATTTGCTCTATTTTGAAATGTACTTTAGTTCAGCTTGAGTTTGATGCTTGTGGCTTCTGCCCGCTCCTCATGACTGGCTAGCTTTCTTAAATACTGAGTTTAAGGTGTTGGTCTGGCATCGGCGTGTAGCTTAGTGGTTAGAGCACTGGACCGGCAATCCAAAGGTGCTGGGTTCGATTCCCAGCTACGCCATTGCACATGCCTAACTTTTTCACCTTTCTTTTAATTTGACTACACTAGTTCAGCTTGAGTTTGATGCTTGTGGCTTCTGCCCGCTCCTCATGACTGGCTAGCTTTCTCAAATACTGAGTTTAAGGTGTTGGTCTGGCATCGGCGTGTAGCTTAGTGGTTAGAGCACTGGACCGGCAATCCAAAGGTGCTGGGTTCGATTCCCAGCTACGCCATTGCACATGCCTAACTTTTTCACCTTTCTTTCAATTTGACTACACTAGTTCAGCTTGAGTTTGATGCTTGTGGCTTCTGCCCGCTCCTCATGACTGGCTAGCTTTCTTAAATACTGAGTTTAAGGTGTTGGTCTGGCATCGGCGTGTAGCTTAGTCGTTAGAGCACTGGACCGGCAATCCAAAGATGCTGGGTTCGATTCCCAGCTACGCCATTGCACATGCCTAACTTTTTCACCTTTCTTTCAATTTGACTACACTAGTTCAGCTTGAGTTTGATGCTTGTGGCTTCTGCCCGCTCCTCATGACTGGCTACCTTTCTTAAATACTGAGTTTAAGGTGTTGGTCTGGCATCGGCGTGTAGCTTAGTGGTTAGAGCACTGGACCGGCAATCCAAAGGTGCTGGGTTCGATTCCCAGCTACGCCATTGCACATACCTTACTTTTTCACCTTTCATTCAATTTGGCTACACTAGTTCAGCTTGAGTTTGATGCTTGTGGCTTCTGCCCGCTCCTCATGACTGGCTAGCTTTCTCAAATACTGAGTTTAGGGTGTTGGTCTGGCGTCGGCGTGTAGCTTAGTGGTTAGAGCACTGGACCGGCAATCCAAAGGTGCTGGGTTCGATTCCCAGCTACGCCATTTAACATGCCTAACTTTTTCACCTTTCTTTCAATTGGATTTCTTTGCATTTGCTTCTGACAATGATCATAAAAACCGGCAGAAAAGACAGTGCAGTTTAACCCTCGAACCTCGAACTAAGTAAATTCAATCGTTCAATGCTTTTTTGCATGTCACCATGTCAAACGATAGCAATGCATTAACCCCTTCAAGCAAACCATCTAACTTCGGGCTAATGCTTGTCAAGCTAATTTGATTCTTTGACGAAATTGTGACTCGCTAATCGGATGAGGGCGTTCCGATTAGAAATTCGTCGTTCGGGCTCGGTGGGAGAATTAGAAATGACTACAAACTGAAACCGCTATATGACGCCATTCCGATTTGATTTTATATCGAATTAAACCGCTATTAGTTATCAATTGTAATCATATACGCCCGAAATCAAAACTAATCGATTGCACAGCAAAGAAGAAACGCAATAGTACACAAGAAATGGTGTTTGATTTGCAAAAACTTTAGCAGAAGTTCCGAAAAATTCCGAGACTTCTGAGTTCGGAATCGGAATCGGAATCGGAACTGCCAGTTCCGATCGGAATCGGAATCGGAATTCCGGTCGTTCCCTACTCTCCAGGTCTGGTAAACAAGGTTTAGATAGAATCTCGGCTGATGGGTGGGTAGATTGTTCCAAAGCCAACGCTACCCCTCTGGAGTTTTTGGTTGAATTTTGAGAAGTTTGAATTAAGAAAACATATAATAAAAGTTTTGCACAATTTGCTTTTCTTCTAATTGTGGGCGCACGCCTTCGGTCCCCTCGGAGCCTAGGCCGCAGTTCTGTCCCCTCCCCGCTTTGGCTGGCCCACATACTAACTGTGTGATCTGTAAGTGGTTTTAAATCTGTATATGTGCTGTATAGCGAAGGAAAGCGCAAGTCCAGTGCACAAGCTCTTGTTGACAGAGCTTAAAATCTATTCCCCATACGCGTTAATTGCAATGCAGACGGAGAGCAGCTGGTAATTTGGAACCGTCACCAAGCAACGGTACTATGGTCTATCAAGTCAACCATCTAAAGTCATGAGACTTGACAAATCGAACTTCAAATGGTTAGTTGAGCGGCTCAAGTTCAAGCATGAATAAATCGGAAGAAACTGACTTCTTCACAGATGAACAAAAGAAACTGATTTATGTTTACGTTCTGAACATCATTCAGTCGATCATAGTTGGTGGTAGCAATGCAGGTATAGCACTGACTATACTTCGCTACAAAGCGTTGCGAACATCCAAAGCCTATCAAATAGTTCTTGGACTGGCCAGCGCCGATTCCCTCTACATGCTCATTATCTTCGAATTTGGTAAGTTCAGTTTTTTGTGCACTCAGACAGTCAGGCCATTAACGCCACATATATGCTAACCATACATACGGTACCCCACGTTCGGCACCATGGCGGTACAGACATCGTTGTACCGGTACCACTAGCCCCACCCTAAGTAAAAGTAGCGGTACCATTACCCCCACCCCCCACCCTAAGTATACGATGCACCTACTTTCGCCTGGGGTGTGGTACCATACATAGCACTCCTACTTTATGGTACTGGTACTGTACATGGTATACTGTGCCACTCCATGATAATTTCATACCGTTTCATACTGGTACATTAGGTACAGCACCAGTTTGTTAAGAGTCGGTCCACGAAAAAATCGAACATTGACGCGAAGAGCTCTGTACAGTTCATTTTTCAAAAGCACCGCACAGATCTGAAACTTTCAGCGATTGTAGACCTTGAAAAGAAATGAAAAAGTTTGCCATCCGATTTTCTCTAGCTGCAGTTGAACCCAAGTTATGGACCCTCGAAAATCGGGATTTTGGCACTCTCCAGTGGCACCACCCTAAATTTGAACGGCTGCGGTTTACTAGTCTGTGGACCAAATTTTATCAGTTATGGCTCGTTAGAAAGACCATTTCAAGTAATTTCAAGCGCTTCTGTCAGATTTTTAAAAAAATGGTCTGATCTTGTGCAATTCGCCGTAAACTTTAACAGGCCATATCTTAAAATTGAACATGGTATCTCAAAAAGTGACTATCATGTTCGGAAGCTCCGTTCTTTTCTGCGTCGAACGGTATCAACCATATTTATATGGAGTTGCAATCTGACAATCAAACGATCAGTTGAAAGTAGGGTGGTCGGACACTTTCAAAAATCCGGTTTTTTTGTGCTTTTCAGTCACCCACCAAACTTTGAACGGCTGCCGTTTACTAGTCTGTTGACGAAATGTTATCAGTTATGGTTCGTTAGAAAGGCCATTTCAAGCAGTTTCTAGGGTTCCTGCCAGTTTTTCAAAAGATTGGATTGGTCTGGTGCAATCGGCCCTAAACTTTAACAGGCCATATCTCAAACTTGAACATGGTATCTCAAAAAGCGACTATCATATTCGGAATCTCCGTTGTTTTGTGCGTCTAACGGTAACAACCAAGTTTATATGGAGTTGCAATCTGACAGTCAACGATCAGTTGAAGAAAGTATGGTGGTCGGACAGTTTAAAAAATCCGGTTTTTTGCGCTTTTCGGTCACCCACCAAATTTTGAACGGCTGCCGTTCACTAGTCTGTTGACCAAATGTTATCAGTTATGGTTCGTTAGAAAGGCCATTTCAAGTAGTTTCTAGGGTTCCTGCCGGTTTTTCAAAAGATTGGATTGATCTGGTGCAATCGGCCCTAAATTTTAACAGGCCATATCTCAAACTTGAACATGGTATCTCAAAAAGCGACTATCATATTCGGAATCTCCGTTGTTTTGTGCGTCTAACGGTACCAACCAAGTTTATATGGAGTTGCAATCTGACAGTCAAACGATCAGTTGAAGGTAGGGTGGTCGGACACTCAAAAATCCGGTTTTTTTGCGCTTTTCGGTCACCCACCAAAATTTGAACGGCTGCCGTTCACTAGTCTGTTGACCAAATGTTGTCAGTTATGGCTCGTTAGAAAGAATATTTTAAGTAGTTTCAAACGCTTCTGTCCGATTTTTAAAAAAATGGTCTGATCTTGTGCAATTCGCCGTAAAATTTAACAGGCCATATCTTAAAATTGAACATTGCATCTCAAAAAGTGACTATCATATATGACACTACTTGAAATGGCCTTTCTAACGAGCCATAACTGATAACATTTGGTCAACAGACTAGTGAACGGCAGCCGTTCAAAGTTTGGTGGGTGACCGAAAAGCGCAAAAAAGCCGGATTTTTGAGTGTTCGACCACCCTACTTTCAACTGATCGTTTGACTGTCAGATTGCAACTCCATATAAATATGGTTGATACCGTTAGACGCAGAAAAGAACGGAAATTCTGAATATGATAGCCACTTTTTGAGATACCATGCTCAATTTTAAGATATGGCCTGTTAAAGGTTACGGCGAATTGCACAAGATCAGACCAATATTTTAAAACTCTGACAGAAGCGCTTGAAACTACTTGAAATGGTCTCTCTAACCAGCCATAATTGATAACATTTGGTCAACAGACTAGTGAACGGCAGCGGTTCGAAGTTTGGTGGGTGACCGAAAAGCGCAAAAAACCGGATTTTTGAGTGTCCGACCACCCTACTTTCAACTGATCGTTTGACTGTCAGATTGCAACTCCATATAAACTTGGTTGGTACCGTTAGACGCACAAAAGAACGGAGATTCCGAATATGATAGTCACTTTTTGAGATACCATGTTCAATTTTAAGATATGGCCTGTTTAAGTTTACGGAGAATTGCACAAGATCACACCAATTTTTTGAAAATCTGATAGAAGCGCTTGAAAGTACTTGAAATAGTCTTTCTAACGAGCCATAACTGATAACATTTCGTCCACAGACTAGTGAACCGCAGCCGTTCAAAGTTAGGGTGGTGCCACTGGAGAGTGCCAAAATCCCGATTTTCGAGGTTCCATAACTTGGGTTCAAATGCAGCTAGAGAAAATCGGATGGCAAACTTTTTCATTTCTTTTCATGGTCTTCAATGGCTGAAAGTTTCACATCTGTGCGGTGATTTTGAAAAATCAGCTGTACAGACTAATCTTTGATTTTTTCGTGGACCGACTCTTAATACTGCCAGCAAATTCTTCTACAGTTTCTCCCTGTTTCTGAATTCTGTTCATAAGTTCTGTTGCACGAAATTGAGCATGCTGCGGTGGCGCAAATCGTTCTCCTAGTGACTGAGTCAATAACTGTGTACTGATATACTGCACCGCAGCCAGACAAGGGCTAGCATTTTGTTTGAGGTAGCGGGTGGTAAATTTTCACATCTTGAGGGGGCATGCATGGGTCAGAAAATTGGTTGGGGTAGTCAAAATCCGAAAATTTTGAAATTTGGGGGGTGGACCTGTCGGTTTGGGTGGTCAAGGCGAGTTTGGAGGGTGGGTCCAGGAACAAACGCCTGCTTCAGGTGGGTGGGTAGGGTGGTTTGTGGCGGTAGACCAAATTGGGGGTGGGCAAACCCCAGGACCCCCCGGCCCATGTATGAGGCATGGGGGGTAGCGGCGGCTGAGGGGGGTTGATTGAACGGATGATAAGGCTAACAGTCCAATTTTTGTCTGAAATCAGGGTTTTTGGCATATAACAAAATAGGGTAAACTCAGCTATTCAGAGCTATTTACACCTAGTCTACTGTAGGCATACTTTTATCAGAATTTTCTATACAAAATTCTTCCACAAAGTTTTTGAGCGGGTAGCGGCGGCTTGAAAGGGGAGGTAGGTCGGTGTATGGCACCACTACACTGTCCAAACGTAGGGATACCTTATAATGGCACCACTACCCTAACCACCTTGTGGTACACCTACCATATTGTACTGTTACCATAAATGGCGTCAAATGCCTGACTGTGAGAATCTACTCTGAGCTTTTGTTTCAGGAGTTAGAAGCATCTGGCAAATGGTTGCCGGACACTCAGAACTGATCCCGGCTTCACAGTGTCTGACCAATTTGCTCACACTTTTGATGTATTTCAGTGAGCCCATGGCTGGTTGCATCTTATGCAGGGTTGGGTAGCTGTTAAAAACACGTTATTAACACGTGTTATTAACACGTTAATAACACGTTATTAACATGAGGCTTGTAAATAATTCGAATTAGTGTAAAAAATTATTTTAAGCTTCCCGCAACTCGGGATGCATCCAGCGCTTCATAGAATGATTATTTACCGTACTTCTGCTAGTTATTGAGACCTTCCACAGTCTGACTACAGACTTAGTATAGTAAACACATGGACGACTAAAAACTACTGGACACGAATCGACCCCAACGCCCGTTTCCACAGTAGGAGGGCTATTGTACTTTCAAAAGGCCGTATCTTTGGAACCGTTCGACCTACAATCAATATAAATACATCTTTAGAATCGCCACCGTGTGAGGAATCCAATTCCGTGCTCAAATCACTTCCATAGGGACCATATAAAAAGTTCATTTTTTTCCATGACGCAAATTAGGATTACCAAGCAACGTTGCGCAGATTAGAATGCAAATTCAACCAGAGCTCAAGCCCCTCTACAACTTTGGTCATGGAGCCCAACACCCTCCGACGCATCTGTAAGAAGTTATTCGCAAAAATCTATTTATTCATTGAACTTATAGAAACGGGCTGTAGTAATCCAGATGAGTGCGCTAATTGGAGTGATTGCACAGCAAACTGCCAATACAATAGGGCAGGGTCTCAATAACGAAACAATTGTTGAGCAACACCCAGTATATTTTCAGGGAACATACTTTATATCACCACAGAAATACCATAAATAATAGCTCAGACACTGTACCATGAAAGCAGGACCATTTTAAAGGCATCTTTCCTTACAGTCAGCGACTACGTCCAAACTTTGTTATCTTGGCTTGCGCACTGGGCTTAATACCAGAAATAGAGAAATAGTGAACTTCTTGACCAGGTTTTTGCACATGCAGTTGAAAAATTTAGTCAAGAATTCGGGTGAACGAGTGACTCTGCAGACAGGAAAGCTCAGACACGAGAATGTCCATCAACTGGAAATCCTCTTCTAACAGCAACAAGACGGTTTCAACCATACATGTATTAGGGGGTTTGGGGGCGGTTATTCCCTGCTGGAAAGGCCAACCCCCTCACCCCCCGCGAGACAGGTTAAGGGACCCCTCTACCCGACCCATGAGAGTGATTCGGAATCTGGTCTTTTCAGTCGGTTACAGACCAGTGAATGATTTACTGTTTTCATAATGCTGTTGCACTGTTATGTTTCTATATAAAACTGCAATACCCTTTTAAATAATTACCTTATGGCCATGAAATAGTGGTTACTAGGCTTTTGTCATGCTGCTGGAGCAAATTCAGGCGTTTTTTAATTTTTAACAGGTTTTTATGTTAATAACACTGTTATTAACGTTATTAACACTGTTAATAACAGGTCTGAATTTTTAACTGTTAATTATACAACCCTGATCTTATGTGTGGTGTCCCTAGACCGCTTGCTTGCAGTCTCAATGCCAATCAGATACCTGGCCCTCACCACGCGCTACACAAAACTGCTCATTGGGGGAGTTTGCGCGTACTGTGCCATCGCCAATCCACTCGCTGTAGCCGTGCTGGTGGCCCTACAAGAGGAAACTGTCTTTGTATCAGAAAACTGTGTGCCCAACAGACGTATGTTTCCACAGCACCCCTGGTATGCGACTTTCTACCTATACCAGGCCCCTTGTTACGCCACCGCCTCTGTTCTTTTGTACATCCCGGTGTGGCTGATTTACAAGAACAGAAAGAACAAGGTACGTAAGTGGTTATAAGTGGTACGCTTTGGAGCATTCTGGATGAGTCAAAATTTTCTTCTTTTGAGATTTCAGGTGGTTTAAGGTACCGGCACCATATATGGTAGCCCCATGTTCGGGCACTGTTGTGGTACAGTCATGTCTCGTTAATCCGGACCTCGTTAATCCGGATATTCGCCTTCCGGACAAGATTGGGCCAGGTCCCAATTTTTCCCCATGTTATATGTCTCGTTAATCCGGATCCGGATTCGTTAATCCGAACACGTTTTTCCAGATCCCAACTTCGATTTTTACACGTTAAATGATTCGTTTATCCGGATTTTGTTAATCCGGACAAATTCTAGTGCTTGACTCTTTAATCCGGACGCAAGTTGGCGCCTCAAAATTTCAATTAATTTCGCTAGCTGAACAAAAAATGTAAAAATGAGATCGAATTTGGCCATTCAATATCCAATGTCGGCAGAACAGTGGCTCGAAATTGATAGCCAGGAAGCCACTGGCGAGGCGAGCAAGTATCAGTTGAGGAGCTTGTCACTCTTTATACGCAGGAGTCCTCTAATCTGTCAGACGAAGAGGATGAGGTAGAATTGCTGACTGGGAATCCACAAGCACCTCCCACTCGTCTGGAGGCTTTCAATTCCCTGGCTACAATCAGTCGTTTCTGCCAAAGTGACATGGAGTACTTTTCGGCAGATGAAGTGCTCAGCCTCCGTTGCTTGGAACAGCGATTACAAACTTAGCTGCAGTAAACAGACCTCGATCACAGACTTTGTGTTACCGTAATAGAGAGTTACACTTGTTTAGAGCCTTTTTTATAGTGCAAAATTCGATAAAACCGTTACGTTTATATTCTAGCAGTAAAGAGAACATTGCGGTACTGCTTTTAAGCTAAAAATCAACGTTTTTAAATTTTGTTTCGTTTATCCGGAAATTCGTTAATCCGGACAAAATCTGCTGGTCCCAACTTGTCCGGATTAACGAGACATGACTGTACCATATATTGTACCCCTACCATCATGGTATTGGTACCTGTACCGATACCACATATGGTACCACTCCATTCAGATTTTGTACGTACTATTTAAGGTAGAGGTACCATACAATGTACAAGGTACCGGTACCCATGGCCATGGATGGTGCCACCACAGTCCCCAAATGTAGGGGTACCATATATGGCACATTCACCATATACGGTACCGGCACCCATGGGCATAGGTAGGGACAGACATGGGCAAAGGGGGCTGAGGCGGGTTGGCCCCCCTCAGGCTCTGACCGACCCCCCCCCAGCCGGCCGCTACCCCCCTAAGGAATTTTTTGGAAGAATTTTGTATAGAAAATTATGATAAAAATACGCCTGGATTAGGTGTAAATGAGCTCAGAATAGCTTATTTTAGCTTATTTCAATGAAAAATAAGCTAAAAAAGCCTTGATTTTTGCCAAAATCGGACTTCTTCATATACATTCCTGAGGATTAGGCTTAGCTTAGTGCTTAGGCTTAGGCTTAGTGCTTGGGTTTAGTGCTTAGGCTTAGGCTTAGTGCTTAGGGCTCAGGTTAAGTGCTTAGACTTAGTGCTTTAATGCTTAGGGCTTGAGCTAAGGGGCCGTCAGTAAATGTTTAGGCCGCCGGCCAACCCTCGCCCGGCCATCGGGAGATCGCCGCTGGCCGGCCGATTGTAAGTTGATACGTGACAAGCAGCTCTGGGAGGGCGCTAAGAACACCTATGCAATGCAGAGCTCAGGCGCGCCGATTGTATAATAGCTGTCAATCTAATTTGCTGAAGGCCGCCGGTAACTATTGACTCTATGGGTGGCCAGCTGCTGTCCAGGTCACAGGTCAGATTACAACTCTGACAGCTCGGGCCATCTCTCGTTGGCCGCTGGACGTTGGCCGGCGGCCTAACTCATTTACTGACGGTCCCTAAGTGCTTAGGCATATGTAGGCTTAGTGCTTAGCTTAGTGCTTAGACTAAGTGCTCAGGCTTAAGCTTAGAGCTTACAACTCAGGCTAAGTGCTTAGGCTGAGGCTTAGTGCTTAGGCTTATGGCTTAGGCTAAGTGCTTAGGCGAGGGCTTAGTGCTTAGGCTTACTGTTTAGCTTAGGCTTAGTGCTCAAGCTTAGGCAGCAGTGGAAAAATGCTTATACTAATAATGCAATGATTGGATGGGGGAATTGTTGAGGGGAAATTGTCGTGTAGCCCTCTAAAAGCGGTGCGCTTTGGATTAATGGTACAGCAGACTGGCTGAGTCAACATATTCTTTTATTGTGATTTCAGGTGGACACATCTACCAGTCAAGCAAAAGCCAATTGGAAGCTACAACGAGCACTGACAGTCAGCTTAGGCGTCAGCTCCACCTGCACCTTCTTGTTGTATGTGCTGCCGTTCACCGTGGGCGGTGTGTTGTATATGTCGTAGGGAGAAACGGAATTCAGGGAGATTCGGAATCTCCCTAGGGAGAAGTGGAATTCCGTCTCTCCCTAGGGTTTTAGGGAATATGACCTCTATTCCCTCACTCCCTAGGGAGATTTGGAATCCCCAACGCTCCGCATAAAAGGTCACTCGAGTGGGTCGCTCTTTTGCCCTCAGGCTCTGCGAGAACAACTTTTACAACCTGTCCCTCTCTGTGCCGGTCTTAATTGGCACCTAAGCAACAGCGGTTCAAACCGTTGGGCAATTAATGAACAGATGATTAGATTTACAGTAAAGAGACAGACAAATGTTTGCTTTCCATTTGTATATTGTACGTACATAAAATATTTTACGCAATACGCGCTACACAAAAGATCTGATCCTGAAGCTTCCACTATAGCAGACTTAGACCAGGCGCAGCTGTTCGTGCTTTTGGTGGAAAACGACTCAAAATTGCGTTCAACTCCTGTAGCTGTGGCTTTCAAGGTGATTCGAAGTGAAGTTGATGGGCATGTCGTATCAGTCAGTGAGGCGGCATTTGAAGTTCGCGCTGTTCTTTCTGCACATACGTCAAACGGCAAACTTCTGAAGGAGGGTATGGTGGTTGTTTGGGACTTGGCCTTAGCAAAAAGTGCTAAAGGACTCGGAAACAGCCTTGAATCTGTTGTTGCTCGTGCCCAAGGTTTCGCTGACTATCTATCTGAGCGACAGAAGGAAAAGTCTGCGTATGAGGAGCAAACTGCCGCCAAACACAGTCTTCACGTGGGTGATCACGTGCTTCTTCCAATCCCGCGGGTTGATCGTAGCAACACATGTCCCCGCAATCTCGAGGTCGAAGTGGTGTCTGTAAACGGGCCTAAAGCTTCCTTGGGCTGTTCTGCTGGTGTTATCAGCACTCCGTTCTTTCAGGAGCAACTTCATGTTGTGCGCGGTACGAAACGCCCTCTTACCGTCCCTAATCAGCCTGTCACACTAACCAAGGCATTTCGGTCTGAGACATCCTATGGTAGTTATAGCTCTGGTGTTGAAAATGGTGTAAAGTCTATGTGTAAGTGCAAACAAACATGCCGTACTAAGCGTTGCGCCTGTTTCAAGTTGAGTGAATTGCGCCCAGGTTTAAAATGCTCATCCAAATGCCATGGCGGAAAACCGTGCGACTTCCCTAAGTAATTATTCTACTGGAGGATACTGTACATGTACATATGTGCGTGCACATAATTCTTTGTTTACTTTCTGTGCTTTAGATTCTTGGCTGTATAAAAGTAAAAGTGCAATACATACTGGACTTATATCGGCATGCCGTTTGAACTGCTGTTGCAATTAAGACCGGGACAGGTTGTAAAAGTTGTTCTCGCAGAGCCTGAGGGCAAAAGAGCGACCCACTCGAGTGACCTTTTATGCGGAGCGTTGGGGATTCCAAATCTCCCTAGGGAGTGAGGGAATAGAGGTCATATTCCCTAAAACCCTAGGGAGAGATGGAATTCCACTTCTCCCTAGGGAGATTCCGAATCTCCCTGAATTCCGTTTCTCCCTACGACATATATAAACTACATCAACGGATCTGACCTGTTTTCGCTGTGGATGATCTTAACTGTTTATTCGCTGATTTACTTCAACCCTCTGTGCAATGTTTTCATCTACTCTCTACGCCATAAAGAGATGGCCATGGCTTTGCGTGCGCTGGTGCGCAACAAATCCATGCCCGACCA
The DNA here is from genome assembly GCA_030248155.1 of Sabatieria punctata. Classification (NCBI taxonomy): domain Eukaryota; kingdom Metazoa; phylum Nematoda; class Chromadorea; order Araeolaimida; family Comesomatidae; genus Sabatieria; species Sabatieria punctata. The sequence goes on from JASANB010000388.1 coordinate 85,935, forward strand.
TATCAACCAGTGGAAGGCCAATGCACAGGCACAGCGAGCCAAGAAAACTAATAACTAATGCTTAGTTGGAGCCATTAGGCTTCTGTTCAAGTCAGTGGTCGCTTTTTCCATTTGATTAGGACTGGCGATGGCATACATATAACAGGTCTGGGCTGGTGGAGGGTGGAGTGTGTTGGAAGGGGTAGGAGAGCTTTGCCTGCTAGGTGGGTGTCCAGGGGGATTTTGAACAGGCAGCAGGCCCAATTTTCAAAAATCTCCTGAAAATGCGTTTTAGTACGATTTATTCAATATTTTTAGTATTCAGTTATTAATTTAAAGCAGCCAAATAGCGCTTAAGAGCTAAACACAAGCATAGAAAGAATTATTAAAAGAGCTCGTAAAAGCACCGGTTTGTCTTAATAACAGCAGCGGAAAGGCCAAATTTTAGGTTTTGAGTCATTCCTGACCAGGTTTTTAAATGTTGCATCCATACATGAGCCCGAGTGGGTCTGGAGATCTTGGGGAGTCCCGGAAAAAGTCCAAAAAACGCCTATTTTGCCTTAAATAAGCGAAAATTTTCTCCCTTCGGGAGGGGGCTCGGGGAGGGGGACTTTGCCGGCCTAGGGGGTATTGGCCGGCAAGGGGGTAAACCCCCTCACCCCCGGCCCATGTATGGTTACAGCTGCTGCTACCACATAATACTTGTATTTTTGGGACAGGCAACTAAATTCTTTCTAATCAGCTGTGTTGGGGTAGCTCGGTCTTTCTATTCTAGTTAAGCGGTAATCTGCAAACCGCCTACTTTTGTCTGGAAGCTAATGGTCAATACACAGTTGATGTTGTGTAAGTGCAAAAATACTAGTTCACTGTCAAAAAGTTTGTTTTCATAGCTTCTTTCTACAGTATCATTTTTGTACATTCATTTTCCAATTCCGACAAACAGTATACAACCAATAGCAAGCTTAGTTGAGGGGGACAGCGTTGTAGTGTTCTAGGGAGTTGTGCCGAAAACGTCGAAAACGTTGGGAGGGAATAATTGTGGTGCAAAAAAATTAGAACGTCGCAGTCTATGGGTCGCCGCTTACCCAAAATCGATGTTTCAGAAACGTTGCACTGATTTAGTACGTATCCTAATATTGATTAAATGAAGCTACAGATCTCTTTAGTTAGGTTATCCTGTCTGTTGTATAGTCATAAAGCTGTGCAACCCTTTCTTCTAACAGATTTGGGCATAATTCCTGTCATGTACTGTACATAAATAATAACTCTTTGTCCTGTGCGTTCTTTCGTGGAATGAAATGTATGGTATATTTACGCTTGTAATGCATGTACATTAAGATGTGGTGTGGGGAAATAAATAAAATAAAGCAGTAATAAGCTACATATATTCGCTTGGAGGCATAGTTGTTTGTTTGCACTGATGACATGTTGCTATGGCTTTGATAATTTAGAAAATTGCCAGGCTCGTCCCTTTCAGAATCACTGGCCTTAGCCTTTCTCAACCCTGATTTAATGAAGCTCGAACGCAAAAGCAATCGGAAAGCGTGTGCAAGGCAAACATGTTTGCAACAATTAATAGCCTTGCTGCACTCACGCACTGCGTCTTAGTCATGTCTCTGCCGCAATTATCTCGAACCGTAAAATTGTTCAGTCAGTTCCAAAATTGTAAAAAGCTCCATAACGCCTAGAAATGCATTTTCAGCAGGTTTTAATTAATAATAACGCTAAAAATTGCAATTTAAAGCAGCCAAATTGCGTTCAAGAGCTAAAAACCAGCCTAAAATGACAAAAACGCTTCAAGAAACACCTACGGTCGGTATACAGTATGTGCTAAATACGTTTGTTTTGTTGAACACTGAATAAGCTGTTGTTTCACGAACTTAATGAATACGGCTGTTGCTAGCACTGAACGAAGACGACCCCGATGGTCTTGTGAAATATGTCAACTGTTTTTGGAAAAGAAAGATCACTGTTTATAGATCGAATCCTCTGTTCTGATGAGCCTCAGCGCAACCTGAGGGGGCGGTCCACTTTGAAAATCACTGAGTTTACGTTTTATAGAATAAAGGCTATGTCTTTCAGTCGATATTGCTGGCAGGCATCTAAATTTACCTTGCCACTAGATTTGTATGAAACTTCATTGAATTCCGTTCATATAGTCGTGATCCGCTAACGGTCAAGCGTAGTATTACTGCACGTGCAAAATAAAAAGTTCTACAAATTTTCGCCACCTTAGCACTATTTTCCAACTACTAAAACTCAGCAATAAAGGCTAGCATCCCCAAAACCAATCAGACAGAGAAAAAACAACTCACTTGCTCCAGCCCCGTTGACGGCACTAACAAGCCACAAGCCAGCCACCAAGATCCTCCCTTCAAAAGTGCTGTCGGGTCCCTCCTCTCTCGGCTTTCTACAGAACAGCACAACAGCTCTATCAACAGCAATCGCTCCAATCAGCATATTAGCTGCAAACCCGCCAACCGGATGCAGCGTAGTGAGCACGGCACACAACAACGGTCTTTCAGCCAGCCAGGCAGACAAATGGGGCCAGACAGCACTGAGCGCAACAAACAGCGCCACTTGTAGCGGGTAGACGGTGCACAACAAATGGCCGAAGAATGCATGACTCAGCAGCAGACGCACGTTGCCTGGCAGAATTGAGGTACGACGCAAGAGAACCATCAGAAGACCGTTGGACCAGAATCCGGCTAGCGAAAGGGCCAGGAAAAGTAGAGATTGGAGTAGCTGCACCCAGTCTGGGTTGGCTAAGGCGCAGTCGACCATACTTGAGTTGGTCATAGCTGAAAGAATAATCCGATTCAATTAGAGTCAAGGGCTCTTTCTAAACGCAACCTAGGTCGAATGGACTGACTCTTAAATCAAAACAGATGCGCTGAAGCGAGTTATTATTTGACATGCCTGTCTGACTTTGCGCTATAGAGGATTAGGTGCTTAAGCTAGCACTAGCAGCAGGCATGTTAACCAATTTGACCAAACTTTTCGGAAATGACAAATAGCAGAAGAAAACGTTTCCGGTTTTGACACTCCTGTACGATCCGATCCGATTTGCCGGGCCTTACCGCCTACGATCAGACTCAAGGTCCATTTCGCTACCCCTGTGAGTCGTCATCTCGGACGTTGCCCTTCTTTCACCTTTCGCTGCCAGCCAGTCCTAGCCATGCTGCTGGGTGCCGGTCACCAGAGGGCGGACAGCGTATTGATGCCATGATGCTGACAGCTCCCGACCGCCGCCGGTGCCCCATATGTCAGAGGGTTCCCGGCATAGTTGGTATCTCAGACAGCTTCTGACATCGTAGATCTTCTCCAACGCAGCAGGCTTTGTGGGGGGGGGCTTCGGTGCAACGGCAGATCCAGTCGGTTCCCATTTTACCTACTAGCTGTCACCAGCTTTCGGTGGCCTGGTTGGAGCTTTGCGTCGACGACCAACTCTTTGCGGCAAGACACTTGACGCGCCGAGAGAATGAGCGTACAGTGGCTATGCGGCCTAAACCGCTACACCAACTGTGCCGGCCACACACTGTACTGTAGAACCTCTTAAATATTTTCAGATAATTTAGAAAATTGCTTCTTGCTTTATTTCGGCCGGTCAAGTTTTAGTCGGGAGTTACTGTTTGGAAAGTGGCATTTTCTTGAAAAGCTTGTATTTTTATGCCAGATATTCTGGACCTACGGTACTGGGAACAAAAAACGCACACACTATAGTCTAAGGATCAAGGACAGGGACCTTACGCCTCAGTTCACTACTTAATCAAAAACTGCAGTACCGGATAATTAGACTACATATTTCTGATTCTGATCAACTTCTTTAACTCTTTCTGCGCGGTTTTATTAATAATATACATTATTAACTTTTCTGTCTTTCTTGAAAAACAAATAAAAGAGTTCGATCTTCAGGGTGGCTAAGTTCGAATTTCGGATAATTAGACTACATATTTCTGATTCTGATAAACTTCTTTAACTCTTTCTGCGCGGTTTTATTAATAATATACATTATTAACTTTTCTGTCTTTCTTGGAAAACAAATAAAAGAGTTCGATCTTCAGGGTGGCTAAGTTCGAATTTTGCGCGCTTTTCACCTAAATCAGCAGCTTCTGTTCTCTTCTATTGTTCTATTATAGTTTTGGTTTGATATGTCAGTGTGTAATAGTTCTATGTTTTTAGGACATGAACAGTCAAGAATTAATTACGCTAAAAGGTACATGTAGGTTCTTCTTAGACTTAGTCGTTTGCTACCAAATCGGTCCATCCATTTCCCAACTTGCTTAAAATTTCTGGACGCTCTCCCAGTGGGGGAGCTGGCCTTAAATACTGTGATAGCTTGGCGTGGGCGCCGGTGGGCATATAACAGTCTGGCACTTAACGCCGTTTATGGTACTGGCACCATATATCGCATCGGTACCCATACAGGTCAACAGGTCATCCGTCGATCGGGGGTCTGGCACCGGCCGGCGAAGGTCTGAACCCAAATTTTGGGAGGTGGTTTGGCACTAAATCCCGGCTAAAAATCGACAAAAAATCGCTAATTTTGGCTCAAATACAGCCAAAAAGTGTTGTTTTACAGGCGATTTTGGCAATTTTTGTGTCAGAAATTTCAAAAAAAATCGCAAAAATTTGCTCAAAAAATTACTTGCCAGAAAATCGGAGGGGGTCAGAAAAATCGTCTTGGGGGTCCCCATCTGGGGGGTCTGACCTAAGTCGGGTGGGGGTCAGACCTCCCCAGACCCCCCTATTACATGTATGCCGGTACATTACAGACATGGGCAAACGGGGCTGATGGGGTTGACCCCCTCAGCCGGCCGCTACCCCCTGGAAATTTTTGGAAGAATTTTGTATAGAAAATATTATAACGAAAAATTAGCCAAAAGTCTGCTCTTATAAGAAAGCCATTCTGACAAAGAAACGAGCGGTTCTAATGCAGAAACCGCAATACTTACCTCTTCAATTATCTTCATTGTTGTGGGAGTGACCCCCTGGCAAGCCAAAAAAGCTTTTGACTTGCGTAATGAACTGCGACAACGCCGTGATGTGGGCGAAACGGATCTGTTTGTTGATTATCGTACACTCGCGCTTAGGAAAGCAAAGAAAAAAGCCTTGTAATTGTTGTGTTATTGTTAAAATCTGTACTGTACGTGTCTGAGCCTTCAGTTCTGCTTGTGGTTCAGTAGGGTAGGGCAGTAATGAAGCCGAGCAATCGGCCCAGCCCACCCGGAGATAAACTTTCAAACTTTAAAAAAACCGTGATTTTAGCCAAAAATCGTACTTTTTGGCTTACCATCCCCTCAGCCCCCCTCAGGAGTACTCGGGGTTTTGTAAAGGGGGTGTGAAAATTTTGAGGACAGATAAACTACCTACAATATGGCCAAGACGCGGCTATGTATGTATGTAGGGCTGAATGTACCCAGACCACCCACAACCTAGGTACGCTACTGTGATGTTTGGAAACTTGAAAACTTGGAGGTACTGTACTAAGGGCTAGTTGAATATGAAGAAAAGCTGTCCAACAGCTTCAGCCGGAACCGATTTAGGGGCGTGCAAAAATTACGTAATGGCGTGGGGGGAGGGATGGTTCGCCAAATGATTACTAATCATAACGGTGGGGGGGTTGGCGACTTCATTACGTAATTTTTTTAAAGTGCAGAAATCATTGAAGTGGCCATACTTTTAATTGTTTTGACGTGCAGTACATGTACATGTAGTCTCGATTTGAAGCCATTGGGCTTACATTTTCTCATTTTCACTTCGATGAACGTTTAGCTTTTAGAGAAGGCAGCTACCGTTTAAGTCACAGCTTTCCAATGCAATGGTGCCCTTTGACATCTTATTAAGAGTTTATAAGGGTATAGAATTTATCGACTCGATCTTTTATGACTATCGATCATCAGTCAAGTGATATGGCAGCAGCCCTAAAATGCATGATAAAACACTTTGGTTTCATCTTTAACAAAAGCCACCCAATGATGGCTTCTATGTAAAACTAAGACTATACGTACATGGACATAGTTGTCCCTCATCAATATAGAAAACTAAGAAAATTATCAATTGTTACTGTATACAGACGCTATTTTAAGACGAACGTCATTTTACATAGAATTGAACGCAGAAATTTCGGTTCTAACTCTTCAAAAAATTGAAATTTCTGGGGGTAGCCAAATTATTACCTAATAGGGGAAGGGTGAGGAAATTATTACGGGCGATTATCAGGGGGAGGGGGGTCCGAAAATTGGCAAACATACCATTACGTAATTTTTGCACGCCCCCTTACTGGGATATTCCGTTCAATGTGCTGTCTGTAGGTATCTGGCCAAACTTTTGAAACTCAGTTAGACATATTCAGTCTCAATCGATTATAATGCCTTAGGTCACCAGTCTCTACTCAAGCAAAAGGCAATAAACGAGCACCACAGTAAATTAATAAAGTTAAGCAATGAGGGGCCTTGCATAGGAGCTCGCGGCACTCGTTCGGCCTTTCTAAGAGCCGATTGGCCGACCGAGAGCTGCAGGGAGCAGTTGTTAATCTAATAGGCACTGAGAGCCAAGACCTGCACTCGACCACCTGTTGTTTACGTGAGGTTAACGGTCAATTAGCGCAGACTGGGTGTCCCTGCTACCGTATAGTGTTGTTTATAGTATTCGGGTATGGTATATGGCACCAAGAATGCGTAAAAGAGTAGCAAGAATGTGCCACTCAACGGCCGGGCGAGTGTCGATGCGCTGCACCATAATTTCCCGACCCCTCCGGTAATTGCGAATGCGCTTTATTGCAGCGCAACCTGATTTCTGAGCAAGCATGACGTCAACAAAATTTTTAGTGATTTTCTACAACGGCAATTCATACCATATTTCGTCTAAGATCTTCAATCACCACCAGACAAGTAACAGGGGGTCTGGGGGTCTGCCTGCACTAGACCTGTGGACCTGTCGACGAACAGTGGCACGGGCCAAGTCTACTCTTTGCTGTCTGTCTCGCACTGTTCGCGGCTACGTCCCAAGTGCAACTTTTAAACTACTGTATGTGTGTTTGATTAGGTCAATTTTGACGTATGCTTTCCCTGTTTGTTGCCCAATCAGTAAGAAGGATAGGACGGTTCTTGAACGTGTTCAAAAATATGCCTGCAAGCTGATTACTAATGATTTTAGTATTGATTATCAGTCTCTTCTTGACCGTGTCGGCCTTCCATCTCTTTCCCACTATGCAGCTGCCTCTAGAGTGCAGCTGATTTGGAAATACCTGCACAACCAACAGCATCTACCTCATGGAACACTTGCCAGGACTCCTAATTCAGCAACGCGCCTATCCCTTAACCAGAACCGACTCTTTCTACCTCACTGCCATCGTGAACGAACAAGAATGTCTTGCCTTCAACAGTCTATTCGGACTTGGAATGCTCTAACGGCAGACGAAATCACTGGCGACTATGTGTCTCTTCGCAAACTAGTGCGGTCTGATCAGTTCTACCGCCGCTTAAACTCGCTTGACTTAGCTGACCGTACTTTGCTGTAGCTGTAATCTACTGTACGTACCACGTTGTTATGACAGTTAAGGTCTGTGTGTAATTCTAGTCACAGGGTCCACACTGAAGGGCACATTTGTGTAAGCGGAACCTGGTTCCGAATGGAATAAAGTTTAATAATAATGACCTATTTTGTAGTCTTAGTTTGTAGCCAAAAATTTTCGAGACAGCAATTTGTAGTCTTAGTTTGTGCATTGTAGTTGTCAAATTCAAGTCCAAAAAACATGTAGTCTAGTTTGCAGTCAATTTGTAGTCAGGTTTCCAAACGTTAGAAATTCGATCTTACTGGGAATTTTTGCCGATTGAACAATCAGTCATAATAATGCTTTTCAAAAAAATAGGTACCGGAAACCCAGTGGTGTAGCCAGGATTTTGCAAAGGGGTGCAAAATTTTGAACTTGCCTGGTACCGTTGTCAAGTAAATTAGTTGAGGAATTTACTTGCTTTTTAATTTACTTGCACCTCCACAAAATAATTTACTTACTTTTTAATTTACTTGCCCCAGTTTACCAACAATTTAATTTGATTTTAATTTACTTTCAACTCTTAATTAAATTCTAATTTACTTTTCCATACAAAAAGTTATGGAAAAGACCCTAAAATGATTGAATATCTGAGTACCGATTTCCGCTAAACTGCAAACACTATGAAATCTAACTCCATCGTTTTGTTAACCTCTTCAAATAGTGTCTTCGCGTTCTCGGCAAAACGCAGTTGTTCGTTCAATGCCTTCTAATCACTTTTTTCTAGGAACAGCAGATACCATACAACTCTAATTTGCCAAACCAGAAACAGTACAGGAACAGCAGACGAAAAGCTAATAAATACCTAATGCTCTTATTCAATGACTGGTTTCATTTTTATGAAACAAATGTGCTTTCACGCATCGGTGGTTACTCGAAACTGTAGTTTCTTGTACTGTACTGTACATACATACACTAATGCAGGATTTGAAGCGAGATTTTTCAGAAACAAGTTTTGACAGTTGAGAAACCAGCAAATCACCATTTTTTGTTTCTGCAACCAACACGTACATCTTCCAGACCAATCTACCTTGTATGTAGAGGGAAATCCGTTGGTTTGTTTATAACTAAATTTAGGGACGAAAATGTCTATTCTAATATTTTAGAGACTTTTGGTGGAATGTCTCGCTAGTTCAGTTCCTAATGATACTCGCTGAGAATATGATTTCAAATTTACTATTTTGTTTGGTTGGACAGCTCAAGAATAGATCAGGAATATCACAAAATTTCAGAACCAAACTATGAGTTGTATGGTATTTGCAGCACAGTAGATGAGTTTCCAACAGGGAGAGCATGTCTGGTGCAGTCAAATAGACAGACAGAAAGAGCACAGAATAACAGCAAGTAGCTTGCGAGAGCCGTCAACAACCACAGATCGAATGGTCAGCGAAGCAAATTAGAAGTAAATTAGAAGTAAATTGAAAGTAAAATTTTCGGCCTTTTCAATTTAATTTAATTTACTTTTTACTTGCTTCGTCATTTTTCGCAGAGATTTAATTTTATTTTAATTTACTTGCCATTTAATTTACTCTTCGTAAGTAAATTATTTTCGAATTTAATTTGATTTTAATTTTAATTTACTTGACAACGGTATTGCCTGGTTGGGGGCTGTGCAAGAATGACGTCATCGGTTAGGGGGAGGGGTGTTTGCCAAATGATGACAACCGATGACAAAGGAGAAGGGGTTCGGCCAATGATGACGTCACTTTTGTCTCATAGGGGGAATTTTGAGAAATTAGCCTTCAAAAACGCATTTGAAAGGCATTCTTAGCTTAAAGTTACAGCTTTAGTAGTATGAGGAGGCCTGGTTGGGATTCTGACCAACAAGGGCGAGAAAATTTTGAAAAATTAACTTTCAAAAACGCTTTTAAAACGCATTCTGGCCATCATTAGAGCCGCCATGCCATGCCATCAGAGCATGCACAGGCCGCCCGGCAGAGAATTTTGGCTGGGTTATTGCGGTTGGAGCCTGCCCGCGATGGATTGGGTTATATTTTAAAATCTAGGTTGTACTTTAGCCAATACAAGCTTTTCTTTAAATCTGTTTTATGCTTAGGTTTATTGCGTCATTAGAAATGTTTCTTTTGTATGTACTTCACTGTACGTAGTTCTCGCACAAGTGATTTTGCAAGATTTTTCGGGGATTATAGCTCTCCCTTAACGGCCCAGGCCGTCCGGCGCAAAATATCATCCGGGCGGACTCGAAATTTGATATTCCAGGCCAGGCCGTGAAAAGAGGCACCATGCACAGGGCGCTATTTAGACACCTTTAGTAAAAATTTTTTTCTTTTCTTTTTTTTATTTTTGACAGGCTTTTTCTTTCCTACATACACTACACTTACCTTACTTGGATTCCTTACTGTTTTCAATACATGCGTAGTTAATAATAACTGTGTCGATGGCTTTTTCACTGAATTGTGATAAATTAGTAGATTTTCGAATTTTTTTCTTTGATTTTCTTTCGGACGGACGGACGGACGGATGGTGCGGCAAGAAACTTATGGATGAACGCAGGACCGCGCGCACAGCCGCTTTGCGGCCTAACCACTACACCAACTGTGCCGGCATACAACAAACAGACTGAATCGAATCGAAACTCGGAAATGAACGTCCTTCCTTCTTCACAGATGGGATCGACTTCCTCAAATCGGACAAATTCAATCTTTCCGAACCGAATCACCCATTTCAAGTCCAAGAAGCCCTATGTTCTCTTAGCTTGTAATCGCAAAAGACAGTGAGTGCACTTTATCCACTTCGAAAAGACCATGTTGACCCGAACAATCTTCATATCACAGAATCTGTAGTTCGTATCACAGAAACTGGTGTTCGTATTGTCTGCCGAAAGAAATCCGAATTTTTCCTCGGGTTGGAAAATCGGGGCAAAGATATTAGTTTCGGCATGCCTTCGTGTCTCAATCGAATGCGAACCTATCGAAAAATTGAACTTTCTACTACGAGTCTAACCCCCAATTTCCGAGCCCAATTTTGGTTTCGTTTTAAGTAGGATTCCGACGATATATCGATATCGATATATCGACCCTTTTTCCAATATCGATTTCGATATCGATATCGCGATATTTTGCGTCGATATTTTCGATATTTTATGTGCGGAAAAGTAGGAAAAACAACAATACTGACACTACTGTTGATTGGGTATACCGAACCCATACCGAAAAATGGGTATTTTTGGGAATACCTACCGGAGAGTGCTGCATAGGGTACCCCTCCAGATAGCATACCCGGGGTACACTAACTGGCACTTAGTGCCGGATTGTGTACCCGGGGTACACTATTTGGAGACAGGTTTTATATCATGGGTGTCAAAAATTTCCAACATTACGGTACCTTTAAAGCAGGTCTACGTATATTTTTGCTCATTTTCAAACGTTTTTACTGAGGCAAACCTCGCAAGAATGAAAACTTTGACCAACCACTCTCATTCTGTCTACAAATACATGGCAGAAACAGTAATCTGGATTGGAAAACTGCATTTTTGCTCAGAAATAGTAAAAACAAGCAGTTTAACATGATTTGACTAAGTGCCAGTTAGTGTACCGGGTACACTAACAGGATCTCATTTTTGCTGCAGAAAATGCTAAGTGCTGGTTAGTGTACCCGGGTACCCAATGCAGCACTCTCCGGTACCCAATAAATACCTACCGGTTCCAGGTATTTTAATATATACCCATACCCGGTATACCGATTATTTTGGGAATACCCAGGTATTTGGGAATCGGTATTTTTTGTCCAGCTTAGTGCATTTTTTATCGAAAATTCCCTATGATCACATTGTTTTCTTTGAAATTTTGCATTTTTTGGGAATGAATTTGAAGGATTTTTAGTTCTCTGACCCAACTCCCTGTCACAAACTTGCTTTGTCATTAGAAAGAGTTGTGCTAGTTTTGGCTTAACTTCGCACTGCTCCTTAATAATCAAGTCTCTATGTACTTGATGTACGTACAGTACATTCACAATTAACAAAATAGCCCCGCATTTTGTCACTGCTTGTTAGATCTCCATACTGTACACTAGCAGGCCTGAAAACTACAGTACAGTGGAAGCATTTCTTTTAACCAAAATTATTTATAGAAACAATTTTCACTTCATTAAAGCCAAAAAATATCTTTAAAAATTCCTAAAAACTGTAAATCCCATTGCTTTTGAAGGATTTTCTACCCTCTGACCTTTGAAATGACTAAATCCATGGCCTTATGAATGGGAAATTCAATGTTTTAAATTTGTAAAATATTTTCAGCAAATACCGAATAAATACCGGTATACCGGTTGTTGTTTGGCAACACATGCAACAATACACTGGGCATGGATGCGCTGCGTGCACTGGGAGGAGTGCATATCGATGTGGATTCGAACAGCACCACTATCCAGCAGGACCCCAGATGCGCAACTGTGCAGAAACCTGGACCGGGAGGAGCCAGTCGAGTGCCGAAGGAGCAGCAGCCAAAAACACCCCAAATTTCGCAGCCAGATGCGCTGGAGACTTGGAGGAAGGCAGGACTGCAGCCACTGCTGGCCGAGTTGTCAAACCTGACGAAAAAGGAGGTCGGCACCTACCCAAACTTCAAACATCGAATTCGGCTCAAACCAGGTGCAAGGACGCCACCCAGACAGCCTGTAAGATCGATCCCAGTACGCTTTGAGGAGAGAGCCAAAGAAGCCGTCGAGCTGATGGAACGCCAAGGTATCTGGGAGCGAGTTGAGCATGCCGATCGAGTACACGGCATGGTGGTCGTGGAGAAACCAGATGACCCCGGATCAGTCAGGATTACAAGCGATCTGAGTCCGCTCAACAAAGACATCGATCCAGTGCTGTACCCGCTGCCTAACATCCACGATTTGCTGTACAATAGACTCAGTCAGGCGGCAGTCTTCAGCAAAATCGACCTGCTGAAAGGATACTTCAATGCAGAATTGGATGAGGACAGCCAGCTGCTAACAACAACTGTTACACCATGGGGCTACTACGCTTACAAGAAGCTGCCCATGGGTTTGAAGGACAGTGCAGCAGTATTCCAGAAACTGGTACACGAAACGCTGGAAGGTGTACCACGGTGTCAGCCCTACATCGATGACATTTTGGTGTATGGAGCGAATCGAAGGGAACACGATGACAGCTTGAAGCAGGTGCTACAACGCTTGAATGAGAAGAATCTACGCCTCAACCTGCGGAAATGCATCATTGCTCAACCATCAGTGAAGTTCCTGGGCCATGTGATCTGCAAAGGATGTGTCAAGCCAGATCCAGACAAACTGGAGAGCCTGCGGCAGATGACACCACCTAAAAACATCAAGGACGTGCAAAGTTTCTTGGGAGCCGTCAACTACTTGAGCAAGTTCGTGCCCTCACTGTGCGACAAGCTGGAACCAATTCGAGCACTCACACGGGCTAACACGAAGTTCGTGTGGGGTCGGGAGACTCAGGAGGCGTTCGAACAAGTGAAACAGCTGCTCGGCGGACCGAAGGGACTGCGCCTTAAGATGTTTGATCCCTTAAAGCAGACCTTTGTCACTACCGATGCATCTGGTTATGGCATTGGTGGGATGCTGTCACAGGTGCACTACGGCCAGGAATTCCCAGTCGCATTTGGACACCACACTCTGGATGCAACCAAGCGAAAGTGGGACACCACCGAGAAGGAGGCCTATGCGGCAATGTTTTTCTGCGAGTATTGGGAGAAATACTTGCTTGGCAGACACTTCACGCTTCGAACTGACCACCAAGCGCTGCAAGCACTACTACATCAACAGGCGAATCAAAGGAAATCGCAGAAATTCGAACGTTGGGTGCACAGACTCAACGTGTTCGACTACGATGTGCAGTACATGCCTGGTGACAACAACCACATGGCAGATGTTTTGTCGCGCCTGCAGACCGATTCTGCACCAAGTGGAGTGATTCGTTGCGTCAAGGAGTTGGGATTCTCAGCTGGAAGAATCGCCAAAGCTCTGAGGAACGACCCAGTGCTGAGCAAAGTCAAGCAATACTGCCTGGAGGGTTGGCCAGACAAAGCCAAATTGCCCAGCCAATTTTGCAACTTGCCTTATCACAGGATGAAGGACGAGTTTTCGGTGGAGGACAAAACAGGACTGGTGTTGCGAAACAACAGCCAGATCGTTGTTCCAGGTCCACTCCGAAGAGAACTACTCAGCAAAGCCCACGAAGGACACCCTGGGATCGTTCGCTACAAACGCAAGCTCAGAGAAGGCTACTGGTGGCCGGGAATGGCCACAGAAAGCGAGGAGTTTGTGCGTCACTGCAGTGCCTGCCTAGATTCCGCCAAGTCGCAGCCCAAGGTGCCCACACACGGAGAACACCTGTACACACCAGAGGAGCCATGGGTAGAACTGTCAATGGACATCACTGGTCCGCTTGAGACAGCCCCAGCCCACAAGAAGTGTATCGTGGTGTTGCTGGACAACTACTCCAAGTATCCGGAAATTCTCTGCACCACTGACACGTCATCCAAAAGAATCATTCAGTGGTTGAAGCAGGTTTTTGCTCGATATGGCAACCCTGCCAGGATTCTCATGGATAATGGACCACAGTTTGTCAGCCTGGAGTTTGAAGAATTTCTGCAGGAGAGGGACATCTTCCACCAGAAAGCTCCAGTCTACACACCACAGCAGAACGCATTTGTGGAGGTGTTCAACCGGTATCTGAAACATCATATTCAGACCTTCGCCAAGACTCAGGAGTGGGAGGAAGGACTGACTCAGACTCTGTGCCACTACCGAGCCACAGCCCAGGAAGGTGAGCAGCAGAGCCCTGCTGAGAAGATGTTCAAACGACAGCCGCGGCTTGCTTTTGAAGTTTGCCGCCAGTCACGCCCCACAAAAGAGAAAGGGAAGGAGTCTCCGGAAAACGCCAACAAAAATGTTGCTAACAACGCAAAATCGAATAGGAGCGGCGGAAAAGGAGACAAAAAGACGCCAGCCTGGCAGCAGATGTATCGCAAAGGACAACGCGTTCGTGTCAAGAGGAGCCACACTCCCAAAGGACAGTCGCCTTGGTCCCGCAAATGCTACACAGTGACGGCAGTTCTGGGCAGATTCAACTACAAACTGTCAGACGGTCAACTGTGGAACGCCAGGAACATGCAGCGCGTGCCAGATTCCCCAGCGAGCTCAGAAGTGATCGAGTTAGAGACCGGCCAGCAGCCAGCAGAGCGCCGCTACCCTCTCAGAGAACGAAGACCGGTGGACCGCTATGGGGACTGGGACTACAACTAGCAGAAGACGGCCTTTAAGAAGAAAAGGGTGTTGATATGTGATCGCTGTACGTACATGCTGCTGTGGTACGTACATGCCGTCTTGTGTGTTAGTTGTCTAGGCTAGATTATCGATCGGGCTCGGCCTGCCATGCCAGTTTGCCGCGCCCTAGTCTGTAGCTCTGTGTAGTAATAGAGCCAGACGCAAGGCAGTGTTGAACACAATCACTTTCTCTCCCTGCGCACCTGCCTTGCGGCTGACTCTAGTCTGTGCTCCCAGAGTGCGTGTGTTGTGGCCAGTCTTTAGTTGTATACTGGCGTGGTTGATGGTCCGTTACTGCCTTGGCATAAAGGACTTTGTTGTTAAGCATCACCTGGTACACCGTGACAGCGGAGCGATAGGGACAACCGACAGAAGCAAGAGTGGCTCGTCGGGACAACAGTGGCCAAAACAACAGACGGAACAAACTGTTATAGCATCCTTGCTTAGTTGGAAGCAAAGCTGAAGGTGTTAGCCGCCAAAACCAGGCCTATTTTAAATATACTTAATGTACTTAATTTAATTAAATGTGGTAAGTAAATTATAATTAAATTAAATTTCTCTCAGATATGGTAAGTAAATTTTAATTTAATTATATTTCTCTGGGCATGTGGTAAGTAAATTATAATTTAATTATATTTAAAATAAATTTACTTAGCAACAGTACTTCGTACACCATACAGAGGTCAACACATTAATTGGCGACGCAGGTGGGATTCGAACCCACGCGGGCAATGCCCAATGGATTAGCATGGACACAAATCTTTGAACAGACCGCCCTGTAGCTAGGGCTAAGACCAGACTCTCTCAACACCTGTGGCGTCCGCCGCCGGCTGCATTAATATAAACATGCCAAACCGATGAGTGATGTGTAACCAAACCCTAGTCCTTTGGCGGCGGACATTGGGGCGACACAACACTCATTAATGCCTAATGAGGGTGGGGCATCGGCCTGAGGAGTCAATCTTTTCGTTGAAGGGCTTCAGAAGGGCCACTAGCTTTTCTGCGATTGTCTATATACTTAATTGATATCAGATCGCTGATTACATCAGTGCTTGACTGATAAGCAACAAGAGCAAGAGCAGAGTTCAAATTCGCAGATTTTCCTGCATTACTATAAATATCTAAATCTTTCAGCCATGCAGTGACCTGCTACGCAGCTTTTATGATTTAGCCATTGCAATCAAACAAAGGGAAAAACGACAAAGAAGTGAATCGGAAAGAAATCAAATCTAATCTAATACATCAAACAGTGAAGACGACCCGATTACAGCAAGTTACACGGGCTTGTTGACAGCACGCGCCTGAGCAAAAGAACTAACCGCACCAACAGAATTGGGATCGTCGAAAAAAGCTGAACATTTGTGTGGAAAGACCAATCGCAAAAGCCCGGACACAACCGCAAACCACCTACACAAAACAACATTGAAGAAGGCAGGACAGACAAACTCATCAGCGACAGCGGCGGTCGGCGGCCTGGCCAGGCACGATTACTTGGCTATTCAACGTAAACAGCTATCTATCATTGCAATCAGGTACCTGCCTCCTGAATGAATTCGAAACAAATGATAATAGGAAAGGTTCCTGAATGAAAATTCGGCTGTATGCAATAAGATTCGGATGCGGAATAAAGATCCGAATGTATATATTGGTTCTGGAATACATTCGGTCAGGTCTTTTGAAAAAATGGGTTCGGGTGTTTTGCAAAATTGGCTTTGGTACACCAAACCCGTATTTAGGCATTTTTGGATTCGGATTTTTTTTCTAAAAGTTTCGGTGCCACGGTACCGTTTAAAATTAAAACTATATGTACATTGTATCTCAGTTTCAAGAAGCTGAACAAGCAACAGTAGAAGAGAAGCACCACAAACTCTAAGTTTATAGCTAACATGAACACATTCACATTCATTTCAGTTTTCTATTTGCCGAATCTACTGTCAGCCTAGAGACTGACTTTCGTCCATACGTACTTGGCTATTAGCCCTACTTTAACGAAGGAAGTTTATCATCCACAACACATACGTACGTAGTAAACGAATAAACCAAAGAAAAACAGAAAGTAACCAAAATCATTGCAGACGCATAGTTCGCTATATGCGTAGCGTAACCAACCTTCGGTATATATCCTGGCAGCACATCTGGTCCCAGGCCAAGCGGGGAGAGATAGGGATAATGGATGAATATGTCTGAGCCTAGTAAATTCCTAGCAATTTGTTAGCAAATTTCTCGCTCCCTCAATCCGAAATAAACCAAGGAAAAATTCGGATTTTTTTTGGCAGACAACAGGAACTCCACTTTCTGTGATACGAACTACAGATTCTGTGATACGAAGATAGTTCGGGTCAACATGGTCTTTTCGAAGTGGATAAAGTGAACTCACTGTCTTTTGCGACTACAAGCTAACAGAACATAGGGCTTCTTGGACTTGAAATGGTTGATTCGGTTCGGGAAGATTGAACTTGTCCGATTTAATTAGGGGAGGGGTGCGGAAATTTTTACGGGCGATTATCAGAGGGGGAGGGGGTCCGAAAATTGGCAAACATACCATTGCGTAAATTTTGCACGCCCCCTAAGGGAAATACCGGCTGAGGAGGGCATAATAAGAGATGTGTTCCAAGCACAAAGGCGCGCGTGCTCTGGCATAACTTTAGGCACGACCTCTATATTGAGCTAATCAGGGCTTTCTTTGCTGCTTAGCTTCTACCACCCACACTTGCTCCGCAGCTGTACTTTGCCTACTGTTATTTTACTATAGTATAGTAAAACAAAAATTCGTAATACAGTCATGTCTCGTCTCGGACCTCGTTAATCCGGATATTCGCCTTCCGGACAAGATTAGGCCAGGTCCCAATTTTCCCCCATGTTATATGACTCGTTAATCCGGATCCGGATTCGTTAATCCGGACAGAAGATTTGGGGTCCCAACTTCGAAATTTGTATGGTAAAGTGATTCGTTAATCTGGATTTGGTTAATTTGGACGAAATCCATGCGCAATTTTTCAATTCAGGTGTGAATTTTCAATTGAATAATGCTTTTCAATGAGTCAAAATGTGATTAGTTCTGCCTTTTTAGGAGATATAATCAGCTGAAATAAGCTTTTGGGTTTTAAGTAGGAGGTACAGCTGCAGAATCTGATATGCAATCAACAAAAAGCTGTCATTTAGGCCTTTGACCCGAAAAACAGTGCTTTAGCTTTGATTCGTTAATCCGGAAATTCGCTAATCCGGACAAAATTGGCCGGTCCCAACTTGTCCGGATTAACGAGACATGACTGTACTAGTGGTATTTTCCTAGTAGTAAAATGATAGTAAAAAGTAAAATTTAGAGCCAGTAGTAAAGTAAAAATTAAAATAAATTACCAAACGGCGTCAATAGTAAAATAGAAATTTTACTACTAT
Organism: Sabatieria punctata; assembly: GCA_030248155.1. Taxonomy (NCBI): domain Eukaryota; kingdom Metazoa; phylum Nematoda; class Chromadorea; order Araeolaimida; family Comesomatidae; genus Sabatieria; species Sabatieria punctata. The sequence goes on from JASANB010000388.1 coordinate 104,134, forward strand.
TTTACTAGTTTTTGGTGAGTTCGAGCCAAAATCTTGATCAATTTTGCAATAAAATATGTCTGGGTGTACTTTCACTGGCCAAATTTCACGCTTTTTTGTATATAAAATTCCGGAGAACTTTATATCGTGATTAAATTCAGCAACCGTTTGGCACGAACATTAATTATTCATAAGATTTTGGCATAATTGATGCAAAATTGCACATAATCACTAGGAAAATCGTAGTAAAATAGTAGTAAAATTAGTAAAATTATTAGTAAAACGAAAATTAGTAAAATCGGAGCTGCTTGGTAGTAAAACAAAAATTAAAATTAAATTGAAGGGCTCAGTTTGTAGCAAATTTAGTAAATAGTAAAATACAAATCCACTAGTAAAATAACAGTAACTTTGCCCATGGTGCCTGCGTTTTTGCCTCTTGTGCAATCTACGAGTTTCACGAGACCATCCATTACCTCTGTGTGTTTCCAGACTTTACACATAGGCACAAAACGGCTTATGCAATCAAATGAACATATTTTTAAAAGAAGAAGAAGTTTACTTCACAGACAATGTACATACATACAGGGTGTGTCAAAAAAAACAACCCAGGAGATTTTTTTCTGTAGCAACCGCAAATCTCAACCGATCTGAATGAATCCTGCTTTAAATGAAAGATAAATAAATTTTTGAACGACTGGTGTAGCTTTTATTAAGATGCGTTGCTTAGTTCCTGAGATAATTGCTTTCAAAATCAAAACAGAGATTTTGGCAGTGCACAACAGAGATTAAAACAACCCAGCAGATTTTTTACTGTAGCAGCCGCAAATCTCAACCGATTTCAGTGAGTCCTATTTTATATGAAAGATAAATTAATTCTTGAAAGATTGGTGAAGCTTTTATTAAGATACGATGCTTAGTTCCTGAGATATTTGCACTCAGAGTCAAAACAGATTTTGGCAATGAACAAGAGCGATTTTTATTATTCTGTTGCACTTCATAATAAAACCGATTCCTACTGCTCAGGGCTAACGCAACGAGGTTTTTCTTGTGCCACACATGCTTGGTTACTTCATTTGTAAAAGTCTTGTTGCCCCTCAGCAGTAGGAATCCGTTTTGTTGTGAAGTGCAACAGAATCGCTCTTGTTCACTGCCAAAATCTCTGTTTTGAGTTTGAAGGAAAATATCTCAGGAACTAAGCATCGTATCTTAATAGGGCCTTCACCAGTCTTTCAAGAATTTATTCGTCTTTCATTTAAAGCAGGATTCATTCAAATCGGTTGAGATTTCGGTTGCTACAGCAAAAACTCTGCTGGGTTGTTTTTTATGACACACCCTGTACATACAGCACGTACAAACAGTATCACAATAAACTCTACAGTGCATATCTTAATGACAAGGGAAGAAGGACTGATAGCTCGAGGCTATTTTATAACTCCGCCCTCAGGGTGTCCGCAATCGATGACGTACTCTTCCACGAGTTGAATTTTATGTAAGGGAAACCAAACATAGACATTGTAGAATCAAACAGACAACACAGAAAGGTACATACGTAGGTGCGCTGTAAAGCACAGGACCGGCCAGCAGAGAGCGCGAAGCAGAGTCGACCGGCCGCCAGTCAAGCCAGGCAGTCAACGGTGTTAGTGCGATACGCCCACCGGTGCGTTACGCCGACCAATTAAAAGGGTGCCTTACGCCGACTGGGTGGTGCTTTAGGACGACTGGCTTGGTGCCTTACGCCGACTCGACCTAGCAGCCTCAACCTGTAGGTGCTTTACGCCGACTGGCCAGGTGCCTTACGCCGACTTTATTTTATGAACACTGGCAAACATACAGTCAATGCAGATACAAGAGCTCATACATTCAGAGGGTTCTCTACCGTCTACTGTCGATCTAGAGTGGCAGTAACAGGCAACCGGAAACCCTTAATTTATAGGGGTGCCACAGTCAATAACTACTACTACTAGTACTACAACTTTCATTCTAGTGATAAAAATTATTATAGGCTTTATCAGTATTTTGGAGGCCCCCAGTAGTTCTAGAGTCTATAGGACTATAATATATAGGACTAGTAGGACTATAATTAACGAAATTGTAGTTTTAGTGCCACAGACTGATTACAGACTGCCAGCACGGTTTTCTAAGTGGTCACTCACTGTATGGTGACACAACTTATATGTTGTCTAGCTGTAGGTTTTTATTTTTAAGGTTTTTTCAACTGGGGACATAAAGTTCTTAATGCAAATGTATCAATGATTTATATGTCACGGCTTGAGATAGGCCTAATTTGTAGTACTAAACTACGGTTCATTATTTTTGGACTTAAATTTGATAACTCTGTATAAACTAAGACTACAAATTGAATTTCTCTAAGGAAATACCCACATACCACCACATGTGCGACATACCCTGGCCGGACTTATGTATGTACTATGCAGAATTGCAGAAGTATACTGACACACACATACAGAGGCTATTAGTTTAGAAAGTTACAAGTTGGCGTATCGCAACTGTTGAGTCGGCGTAAGGCACCTGCTCAGTCGGCGTAAGGCACCTGCTCAGTCCGCGTAAGGCACCTTAGTTGTAGTCGGCGTTTGGCACCTGCTCAGTCGTCGTAAAGCACCACCCCAGTCGGCGTTTAGCACCTAGTCGGCGTATGGCGCCTCTCCGCAGCAATAAAGTCAGCGTAAGGCACCTGAATCGGCGGACCTAGCAGGTTTTTCTGTATTCGGTGTACTTGGGGAGGCGAATATACTTAACTTTAAGAAGAAAAGAACTAAACAGTCAAAATATAAAGTAAACCAATACTCCTCCGATCTGAAATGTGAGCGATTTTGTGACTGTGCAAAGACAATGTTGGTGGTTTCTCTCTTTTTTCCACCGTCCTATAGCAGAGGTTAAAAAAAGTCTGTGTGCACATTTCCTTTGTTTCCAACTTTCTGGAGCAATTTTTTCGGTTTAACATTTTTCGCAACATTAACTTTCCCTTCTTTCTTATCCGTTTCCCAGACTTTACGGTCCACCGCGCCAGCTGTGGCACGGCGCACGCTAGCGCGCGGCCCTCAGGTAATCGCGCTCGGACAAAGGCGCGCAGTTTAAACTGACCGCTCTGAGTGACACTCAGCCCGACCGAGTTGGCTTAACCCACCTGACCAGTGACCTATAGTTTTACTGTGCCATGGCGAGTGCTTAACTGTTTACAGAAAGCTATCTATGAGAGGGAACTATGCCGGGCCGGTGCAGTTGGTGCAGTGGTTTAGGCCGCGATGCCACAGTGCGTGACGTCGTGGGCTCATCCTCTGGGCGCGGCAAGTTTTTTGCCGCAAAGAGTTGGTCGTTGGCAGAAAGCTCCACCCAGGCCACCGAAAGCTGGTGACAGCGAGTAGGTAAATGGGAACCGACTGGATCTGCCTAAGCGCCGAAGCTGCTCCACAAAGCATACCGCGTTGGAGAAGATCTACAATGTCAGAAGCTGTCTGAGAGACCAACTACAGTATGCCGGGAGCCCTCTGAGATATGGGGCGCCGGCGGTCGTCGGGAGCTGTCAGAATCATGGCATCAACACGCCGGCCGCCCTCCTGGTGTGGTGACCGGCGCCCAGCAGCATGACTAGGAGTGGCTGGCAGTGAAAGAACGGATGAGAACGTCCGAGATGAGATGACAAATCACCAGGGTCATGAAATGGACCACGAGTCTGAATAAAAATGAAATGCAGGGTTTCTATAGTGACCGACTTAGAAAATTTGATTTGGAGACACTAGAAACACGGCGTACTACCGGAGTTTTCCACTTAGTATCCCAGGGGATATAACACGGAAAATCACGTTTCTCAGTGAAAACATTGCCGCCAGTTAATATCCCAGGGATATTAACTGAACAAAGCCATGGGATATTAACTGGAAACGGCATGGTATATTAACCGGGACAATGGTTTATCATACATACAGTATGCCTGTGTAAAGAAAATTATTACAAATTTGAAAAAGGCCAGTTTCTTTCACGGTGAGACGGCTGGAACAAACAACCACAAAGTTTCTTCTCTCTTGCTTCTTTTTGTACAGACCTTTTTCGGATCAGGTGTAGCTGGTGGGGAAATCAGGAGGAACCGATCCCAATAAGAAATTTGCTGATTTGGTGATTATTTGACTCGTCAGGCGAAGGTCTTTCAAATGATAGGCCTATATGACACTACCATTTTGGACGATTTTAAAACTTGATTCCAGCTTTATGGCCAATCAAAGTTGACTGAAAGTGTCAAAAAATGACCTATTTGACCGATTTGCGGCCCATTCGGTCCAGATCTTAGTTTAATGCACGGCGCGCCGATGCAATTACTCAGCGGCCGCGAGATCAGGCCCTCGCTGCGAGACAAAGGCGCGCTATTTAAAGCAGAACGGCAGAGAGAGAGGGGGCACTGGACTATAGTCCTTGCCAAAAAAGAGCGGACTGGCGGTTTTTTGCGAATAATTCCTTATGGGTGCATCGGAGCGCTTCTTGCCTCATAACCAAAGTTGTAGAGTGGCGCGAGCTCGGTACTCTGGTGCAACCTAATCTGCCCGACGCGCCATGGTAATGCTAATCTGCGCAACGGAAAAAATCAGCTTTCCCTGTAGTTGGGATGGACGCGAGTTTTTCAGTGAATTATAATCTACAGACCTCGGGGATTTCAAAAATGTATTCATATTTCTTCTAGGTGGAACGGTTCCAGAGTTATACATCATCAAAGTTGGCCGAAAATGCTAAAAATGGCCATTTTTGGCGATTTTCACTTTTCTGGGGGCGGGATTGGATTAACTCTGGACCAACTCAGCCGATTAGGCTAAAAGTTTGATTACCTACTTTATCCAGCTTTCCCCTGCAACATGAACACCCAAATAGCAAAAAATAACAATTTTCTCGTCGAGACCTCAAAATACAGTAACCCAGCAATGATGGTTATGTCAGAAATAGATTCCCCACCCCTGAAAACCTATATTGTCTACTCTATAAAGCGTTTCCTTGCACCAGGCATGCATAAACGCAAAATAGCATTTTTCGTGTCGGGACCACAAAATACAGCATCCCAATGATTATAGTTATGTCAGCAATGGATTCCCTGACCATGAAAATCCTTACAGTAGTTTCTACTTTATAGGGCATTTCTTTGCCACAGGAACAATGTAAATTGACAAAAAGTTATTTTCGTGCCAGGACCACACACTACAGTAATCGAATGGCTTCAGAAGAGTTTGAAATCGATTCGGAATACAAGAAAACATAATTATAACCACAGTGGAGGGCTTAAACTACTACATACCAGCAGAAAAAAATTCAAATGACCTAAAGTTGAAAAAATCGGGATTACGGTATCAGGGTCAATTTTTCAGGATTCTTATGTATCTCAATCGACGTAAAACTAAATTCTACACCTGAATTTCAGCCTGATCGGCAGAGTTGGTCCAGAGTTATTCCAATCCCGCCCCCAGAAAAGTGAAAATCGCCAAAAATGGCCATTTTTAGCATTTTCGGCCAACTTTGATGGGGTATAACTCTGGAACCGTTCCACCTAGAAGAAATATGAATACATTTTTGAAATCCCCGAGGTCTGTAGATTATAATTCACTGAAAAACTCGCGTCCATCCCAACTACAGGGAAAGCTGATTTTTTCCGTTGCGCAGATTAGCATTACCATGGCGCGTTGCGCAGATTTGGTTGCACCAGAGTACCGAGCTCGCGCCACTCTACAACTTTGGTTATGAAGCGAGAAGCGCTCCGATGCACCCATAAGGAGTTATTCGCAAAAAACCGCCAGTCCACTCTTTTTTGGCAAGGACTATAAAAACCGCTTAAAAATCACTTTAAGTCACTGTTTCGGACTCAAATAAAACTGAATTGAATGAAAGGTGAAAAATTTAGGTATGTGCAATGACGTAGCTGGAAATCGAACCCAGCACCTTTGGGTTACCAGTCCAGTGCAGTAACCAAAGCTACAGGCCCATTCCAGACCAACAGATTAAACTCAGTATTTGAGAAAGCTAAAACTCGCCTTTTTACAGGCAATTTTAGCAATTTTCGTGTCTACTTTCTCATGTACGTAGCATGTGAGCCAGCATGGACCTATACACTTATAAAAGCCAGGACAGGCTAACTTTTACAAACAAACAAACAAACAATTCAGCTCGATTGTCTGCTACATCTTAGTCACACGCACGGTTTTCTTTCCGCTTTTCGTTCCGCGCTTTGGTTGCGCAGGCTGATCGCTCTTCTTGAACAACTGAATGAACTTTTCGCGCATTGCAGTGCTCATCACCAACAGCATCCAAGGGTTGCCCAGACAATCGAGAGTGACCATCACGTACCAGCGCAAGTGATACAGGTCTGGACCGTATTCCCAATGCTGCAACGATTGGGTCTTGCAGGCAACATTGGTCGCTATCAAGCAGAAACAGAACAGATATTTGTTGGCAACAGCAAACTTCCAGGTACATACATACAGAGTACAGACAGACCGAGACTGTTCCCTACATACAGATAAGTAACTGGTAAATGTAATCCCCTGCCCTGCCCCTAATCGAAAATTATTAATTGGCGTTGTCCTTAAAGGTGAGGCAGATCTGTCCATATATGTAACTTGGGGCGATCCGATCCGATGTGCGGGGGGCTTTTACAGCCCTACGCTCAGACCTTGCGATCCATTGCGCAACCCCCGTGTTTCGTCATCTCGGACGTTTCCCTTCTATCACTGCCAGCCACTCTAGCCATGCTGTTGGGCGCCAGGTACTAAGAGAGCGCCTGGCGCATTGACGTCATAGTGATGACAGCGTCCACTGCCGCCCGGCCGAAGAGGAGTAAACCGGTATAGGCCTTGTTGTGTCGTCTCAGCCAGCATTTGACGTCATTGCTCTTTCTCAAAGTTGGCATGCTGTAGGAGCGGCTTCGGTGCTATGGCAGATCCAGTTGGTTCCCATTTTATCTACTCGCTGTAACCAGCTTTCGGTGGCCTGGGTGGAGCGTTGTGCCGACGACCAACTCTTTGCAATTGCAGCAAGAAACTTGCCGCCCCGAGAGGATGAACCACTACAACCGCTAGGGATGCAGGGGCCGCCGTGACTCAGAGGCAGCAAGCTACCCACTGAGCCAACGACGCGGCCGACTTGGGGCGAGGAGGGTAGGGGGTTTCTTCAGGTGGGGGTCGAGGGGGCCTTTCGCCCAGAGGGGGTCCAAAATTTCAAAAAGCTCCAAAACACCTGGAAATTCGTTTTTAGCACGGTTTTTTCAGTAAGGACGCTAAAAATCGCTATTTTAAGCTGCCAAGATAGCGTTTTAGAGCTAATAACAACCTAAAAATGACAAAAGTGGCTTCCAAAAAGCCCGATTTATCTTAAATATCAGCAGTGGAAACGCCAAATTCCGTTTCCAAAGGCTTTTCAAGCGAATTGTAGGCTAAAATTTATGATTTCTGAGCCTGTTTGTTAGTGCTGGAGCCACTACTGGTACTTGTAATTTTTGGGTCGGGGGTCCCTTAACCTGACTCGCGGGGTGGGGGTGAGTGGCGGTGAGGTGCGGTAACCCCCAAACCCCTAGTACATGTATGGATATGTCCAAACCCAGACGCTACTGAGCAAGTGTTTAGAAAGCCGCGTTTAAATTCTGCATTGAACAGTGGAAAAATGAATTCAATTTGGAGAGCCCTCAGTACAATCATACATAGTGAATTTGGTCTCGGTATCTGCACAACGAATGGCAACAGCCTGAGAATTGCGCAAACGCAACCGTTTGAAGGCCGGCCGCCGGAAGTGACTGGGCTGGGCTGGGTCCCCTGCTATAGAGTGATGTGACAGAAATCAATCAGAAACACTGACCATAATATTCATGTAATTGAGGAGAAGGCGCAGACTGTAGATACTAATAGACATCTGAACCAATGAGAGACCCATCATACCGAACGCCAGCCGCGCTTCTATTTTGAAGCCACTGGTCAGCGCCTGTTGCTGCTGGGTTGGACAACAGACTGTCACTGAGCCCTTGACTGCAATGGCCCCGTAGCAAACCGAGTACCTAGAAATATGGACAGACAACGTTTAAAATCTCCAATTTATGTGACGTCTTAATCAATAATTAGACACTAAGTACAGGGTGATTCACATATCCTGCCCGGTTTCGCAAGCTCAGAACTTTTTTGTTTGTGCACCGAATCAGCTGATTTTTGGATATGATATGTGGATATACTTCGCATTTTACTGTTGAAAATTTCAGCTTATTTTGTCACGAAATGCCTGAAAACGGGCAGTTCTACCGCAAAGTAAAATTTCCAACATTGGCGCTAAATTTTATTTGGCTTGTGCGCGATTAGGCTAAATGTTTGAGTGTTGAAACATTCTTAAACCATAGTGGGTTGACGCTTTATTCGCTTTTCCACACAAACCCACGTTTTTAGCAGTTGTGATAGCTTTTTCGGTGCGGGAACGTGCAAAATGCAAGGTGCAGTTTGAGTGGACCAAAAGCACTGAGAATGTTCCGCCTGCAAATTGGGATAGAACGCGAGGCTCCGAGAGATACCAGCAGCCGCTGGTGGCATGAATCGCTGATCGAAGAGGGCAGTGTGTCCAACAAAACTAGGAAAAGTGTCCACCAAACCAACCAGCGTGCACGGTGGAACCACCAGCGGCTGCAGAAAGTGTTTGAAAACAGTGACCATCACGTTGAAATGCATAACTAGTGACGTAGTGCATGGAATTTGTTGAAATTTGAAACAACAAAATTCGAAGTGTGTCCACACATCATATTAAAAAATCAGCAGATTCGGTCCACAAACAAAAAAGTTCTGAGCTTGCGAAACCGGGCGGGATATGTGAATCACCCTGTACATTTTAACCACAGTGGAGGACTTAAACTACTACATACAACCAGAGGAAAAATCAAATGACCTAATCTTGGAAAAACCGGGATTACAGTATCAGGTTCAACTTTTCAGTGTTCTTATGTGTCTCAATCGATGTAAAACTAAATTTTACACCATATATGTGAATTTCAGCCAAATCTTTGGAGTTGGTCCCGAGTTATTTCAATCCCCCTAGAAATCTGAAAATCGCCAAAAACGGCCATTTTTCTCATTTTCGGTCAACTTTGACGGTGTTTCTAGGGATGGGCACGAAAATTAAATCCGTTTGAATTTCGTATTCGTTAAATCAATATTTGCTCATTATTATTATTATATTTGATACGAAAATCAAAATGCCTAATTCATATTCGTACAAGTATGAAAATTAATTTTCGTTATGACGATACGAGTTCATTTTGTTGGACAAAAATTAATTTTCGTATTTTCACGGTAGGTTACAGACTGCAAATAGGTACCCAGTTTAGGCCTTTCAGCATTAAAATAAGCCTTAAGAGTCATTTTTATAAGACCGGGGCAGGCGACGGAACATGGAATTTTCTGACCTATACCTTTTATGTGATGAATCAATAAGTCTTTAGTAGAAAACACCACCACTGCGGTATTCTTGCTCTTCGATACCGCTTGCGGTATTTATGCCAAAAACGTGATTTTGGACATTTTCAACTGGTTCTCCAGTGCGCAATTGCCGATCGCGGTCATATCTTCATTTTTCTATTGTTTTTCTAACAGTTTTGAGTCACAGTAGCCTATTATACATCTCAATTATTCAACTGAAAAATGACATAAATTAGCTATTTTTAGCTTGAGTTTTTTTCCGCGATTCATGTTTTTTCCGACGCTTAGGAAAGAAACCGGTTTTTTCCGGAAAAAACGAAAAAAAACACCGGAAAAAACACACCTCACATCCCTGCTACAGACAGACTTTATTCCTCTCTTTTTGCGGTTACGACTAAGAATAAACAAGAAAAGAAGAGGTAAACTTCACTCTTTGCTTCACCAACTGAGAGAGCTTTTTTGATCACTGTAAATTTATTTGATTTTATTCTTTCTCGAACTCCCCAGATTGCCTAGTTTTTGAGCTACATTAAAAAATAAGCTTTGAAAATAAAAATATGTTTTATGTTTCAAAATATGCACATATTTGAATTTCAGAAACATATGACTGTATGTGTTCTTAAGAGCCGGTTTTTCTAGGAATCGACTTTTGCTCCTTAACCTCCGGACAAATCTCAACTTTATGTCTCCGATTTGGCTAAAATTTTGTATTTTGGTATAATTTAACCTAAAAAGATGTTTTATCACCTTCCCGGTCGTTTTTGTGAGACTCAATTTTTGGACCGAACCTCAGATCTTGGCTTACAACTCTGGAACCAGTGAACGTATAAACTTGCGGATTGCATATTTATAATCACATGAGCGTTCTCCTTCAAACAGTGCCCTACATGACCAAATTCGAGACAAAAATTTTTTTTCGAACCCCTTCTGGGCCAAATTTGACCCCCTCAAAGGTATTGACCCCCATTTTTTTATTTCATAAAAATGTAGCGCTATCTATTCACTTTTGAAAGCACAAAAAAAATCGAGAAAAAAAATATACATCTAATTGAGTTTTTGGGCCTTGAAAGTTGTCAGGTCGAAAATTTGCCCAATAAAAGATTGCCTTGTAAAGAGCATATCTTTGTCAATTTTGAACCGAGTTCAGTGATTTTTTGCACACGTATTGCACTGTGTCCCTGGCACATGCTGCACAAATCTGACCTTGCTGGCTCTTGCTTGGCGCCAGTTCTATGCTTCTTGGTCACATTTCAAGATACATTACATTGTTTACAAAGCAAATAGAATTTCCTGATAATCTGCAGTATCTTCCTGATAATTCGACAGTTGCGACTTTGTTACTGTGTTTTTTGCCGTCTTTTCACTAGGTACCTACTACGTACCTACAACTAGACATCTATCTGGCCTGTGTCAAGGTTCGGTAACGACAGAGACAGCATATTTGTGGTTTCGCTGACAGCATAGTATATGACTGTCCTGGGACAAGCTTAAGTTATAAATACAATGGTAAGAACAGTTGCAGTTTGTTGCTAAGTTGTACTTAAGAAAATTAACCTACATGAGTTCGTATTTAGAAAGAGGAGCAATAGCCACGCTAAAGTTTGTTGCTGCTGCATACAGCATGAACCCATGAGAGTGTTTAGGAACAAGTAATAGTCAGATTCAATTAGCTAAAGTGATGCAACAAGCATGCAAGTTGTCTGGAAAGCCATGCACTGACTTTGTTGCTAGTGATCATGTTCAAGGCAGCATTATAGCAGCATTTCATGCTGGAAACTGAACCAGTCGCTTTCAACATAGCATGGAATTCCGTGGAATTGGTGAAAGTTTAACAAACTGTTTGTTGATGCTCTGAACACTGTATGGCCACCTCTGAAAAAGCAGTTATACCACACATCAATTGAATTCCCACTATATAGTATAACTTTCACTGGTCACTCATTTGGAGGTGCTCTAGCACTTATTGCATAATCTGACTTTGCATTTACTATACCTGTATTGCAACAAAGAATTTCGCTCTACACCTATGGGCAGCCAAGGGTTGGCAACTTTGAATTCGCAAAACAGTTCTTTCTCCATGTTCCTCATGCTTGGCGTGTCGTGAAGGCCAATGATTTCATGGCTAACTTTCCAGACTGCGATGGAAGTAACAGTTGTAGTATTTTCTGTGTTTGTCTATTAGAATGAAATTTTAGGTGCAGCAGTTGAGTGCACAGCATCATCCACTGATGCTTACTATTACAGTGCTCTTGAAGTGAGTAACCTACATATGTTAAGACTTGGTTGTGTATTTATTACCTGGCTTTAGGTACAATATGCACATACTATGCCATTGACAGTGGAGTTATCTAAACCAGTTATTACTTATGAAATCTGCAACAGTTATCCTCTGTCTAAAGACCAAAAATGTTCAGTAAGCAAGACTACTAGTCCATGTTTGTCAATTATTGATGCACCTGTAGCTTGTCTATGAGCTTGGTTCGGCTGGTGCTAGCATTGAAGAACAACAACTACAATAACAACTTTATACAACGCACATGTACACCAGAGCAAGCCGGTGATAACCCAATAGGGTTACATGCGAGGTAAATCACTTAGGGAACCCGGCCTTACTCTTGTACTTTTGTGGCCAAAAACACTTTCAATCGATCTCCGTACAGCAGTTACATATTCAACTATAAGTTTATTGTTCGTACCCAGGCCAGTGACCAGGAGTGTCAATCAATACATACAGTTTTGATCATACATGTAACAGGTCATCCGCCGAAGGGGGAGGGGGGCTGGGGTCTGGCGCCGGCAGGGGGGTCTGAGCCAAAATTTTGGGAGGGGGTTGGGCACTAAAAAACGGTCAAAAATCGAAAAAAATCGCAATTTTTGGGTTAGAAATCGCTAATTTGGGCTGAAATACAGCTAAAAAGTGCTGTTTTACAGGCGATTTTGGCAATTTTTGTGTATTATGTAAAATAGCAAAAATTTGCTCAAAAAATTACTTGCCAGAAAAATCGGAGGGCGGGGGGTCGGAAAAATCGTCTTGGAGGGGGCCATCTGGGGGGCTGGCCTAAAGTCGGGTGGGGGCAGACCCCCAGACCCCCTGTTACATGTACAATGTATGCTTTTACACCACAAATGTGCTGTCTCTGTTATTACCGAACCTTGACACAGGCCAGATAGATGCCTAGTTGTAGGTACGTAGTAGGTACCTAGTGAAAAGATGGCAAAAAACACAGTAACAAAGTCGCAGCTGTCGAATTATCAGGAAGATACTGCAGATTATCAGGAAATTCTATTTGCTTTGTACACTAATGTATCTTGAAATGTGACCAAGAAGCGTAGAACTGGTGCCAAGCAAGAGCCAGCAAGGTCAGATTTGTGCAGTATGTGCCAGGGACACAGTGCAATATGTGTGCAAAAAATCACTGAACTCGGTTCAAAATTGACAAAGATATGCTCTTTACAAGGCAATCTTTTATTGGGCAAATTTTCGACCTGACAACTTTCAAGGCCCAAAAACTCAATTAGATGTATATTTTTTTTCTCGATTTTTTTGTGCTATCAAAAGTGAATAGATAGCGCTACATTTTTATGAAATAAAAAAATGGGGGTCAATACCTTTGAGGGGGTCAAATTTGGCCCAGAAGGGGTTCGAAAAAAAATGTTTGTCTCGAATTTGGTCACGTAGGGCACCGTTTGAAAGAGGACGCTCATGTGATTATAAATATGCAATCCGCAAGTTTATACGTTCACTGGTTCCAGAGTTATAAGCCGAGATCTGAGGTTCGGTCGAAAAATTGAGTCTCACAAAAACGACCGGAAAGGTGATAAAACATCTTTTTAGGTTAAATTATACCAAAATACAAAATTTTAGCCAAATCGGAGACATAAAGTTGAGATTTGTCCGGGAAGAGTCGACCCTTAGAAAAACCGGCTCTTAATATGTTTCTTTGCTGGAAAACATACAGTATATGCATAGTTTTATTAATATGTTTTAAAAATTTCGATATTTTCCTACAGTAGAGTGCACACAGGTCCCCAATGGGGCCGGGGTTATTTTCCCCAAACCCCCAAAGTGGTGGAGCCTGGGTCCACGTCCCGGGGATGGATGTTTCTGGCTTTGCCGTTCCCCTTTAGTCTCCTACATGGAGACACCTGGGGACGGCCCAGGGGTCCCTCTTCAGCGCTCCCAATGACACTATTCCAGGCCCGTGCATGTGGCGCTGCCTGGGCATCCCTTCTTAGGGGTGCCTGCGGCGTCAAATGTGACAGACCTGGGATGGTGTCAAACTGGGGGCCTCTGCTGAAGATGAGTCCCACCAAGCCAAAATCAGCAAAAGCGCCCCACCCCTCGATGCAGGGACATTTAGATCCCCGAATGTCCCCTCCCTGCATCCTGCCCGTCCTTACCCATCCCCCCTTATTGTCTAATTAAATATTCTCTAAAATGGCCAATTGCCAGTCCAGGGGAACCTTGCCTGTCAGGCTCTAAATGGCCGCCAGTTAAGGCGTAAAAAACTCGGGTGCGTAGGGCTAATCCCCCGGCCACCTTAAACCCTCCTGATTGCGAGCCTAAATGAAGAAAGAAACCGGCGAACCCCACGGAATTGGACCTTTGGAACCCCCCACAACCAGCGACCTTCCTTCAGAGTTGGAAGCTGGAACGTCCGGACGCTCAGTGGAATAGGATCCGCGAATACCGTGATACACGAACTCACCCGTCTTAGTGTCGAGATTTGTGGAGTACAAGAAGCAAGATGGATTGGACAAGGAGAACTAACAGTGGATAAGTACACCATCTATTGGTCTGGTCATGCAAACCGAAAGAGGAATGGAGTTGCGGTAGCCCTGACAAGAAGATTTTCTCACAACCTAAAAGAATGGAAGGCAGTGTCGGATCGGATAATGTACTTGCGACTTCAAGGCAAACAGAGAGCCATATCGATGGTCAACACCTATGCTCCCACTAACGAAGCTGAGGATGAAGATAAAGACCATTTCTACGACCAGCTAAGGAAAGTGATACAAGCCATCCACAACCACGATTTTCTTATTCTGATGGGCGACCTGAATGCAGAGCCATGCGACCCTGGAAGAAGACACCCACACCTAATTGGACCATTCCAAACTGGGACATGCAACAACAATGGAGAGCGCTTACTGACCCTACTAGCGGACCACAGCCTACACCTGCCAGGAACATTCTACCCCCGAAAAGACATCCATCGCTTGACTTGGACCAGTCCAGATAAGCAAACAAGGAAGGAGCTTGACCACCTGGCGATCAGAAGCCAAGATGCATCCTCAACAACCAATTACCGTGTGTTCAGAAGTGCAGACATCTACTCAGATCATAACCTTGTAATCATGTCAGTCCAAATGTCACCCAAGTCAGTGTATCAAGCAAGGCAGCGAAAGAAACTCCCAAGAATCAACCTAGCGAACCAGAGCACCAATGACAAGTTCACGATGAAGATGCAGGGCCTACTAGCCTTATACTCCAGCACAGGCAATGTGGAAGAAGACTGGAATGCAACTAGAACGATGTTCCATACTGCTGTGAAAAGCGCTACCACAGAAAGACTGCCCAAAAAAGACTGGATATCGGCTGAGACCTGGAAGGTTATAGAAGAAAGACGCAAAGCTTACCTGCAACGGGACTGGAACAAATACAAAAGGCTGAACAGACTGCGCAACCAGTTAATAAAGAGAGACCGGAACAATATATGGAACTCCAGAGCAAAAGCGTTACAGGATGCGGCTGAGATGAAAAACACTGTTAGCCCGAATCATCCTCAATCGTGCACTTCCACACCTTTTGAAAACAAGGAGGACAGAGCAGGCCGGTTTCACCCCTGGAAAGTCAACTATTGACCAGATTTTTTCACTGCGCCAGATTGTGGAATTTCGGAGACCACTGTACATGGCCTTTATTGATCTACGGCAAGCTTTTGATTCGATCGACCGAACAAGACTGTGGAGAATACTTGAGCTGATTCAAATCCCGGACAAATTGAGAAGCATGATCAGAGTGTTATACCAAAACCCCAAAGCAGCAGTATGAGCAGGTGCCAGCGAATCAGAAAAATTCGAACTTCAGACCGGTGTAAGGCAAGGATGTGTGATAGCGCCGACCTTATTTAATGCAGCCATTGACTACGCCATGAGGAATGTTGAGACAGCCACACAGGGCTTTTGCATTGGCCAACACAAGCTGACAGATCTAGACTTCGCTGATGACATAGTCTTCTTTTCCCACTCCCTACAAGAACTAGAGCTCGGATTGTACATGATCAGTGATGAATTTGAAAAGCTGGGACTGACCATAAACTGGGACAAGACTGAGCTGATGGCAGGAGACTACCTCAACCCCCCACCTTACCTGAATATACATGGACACCAGGTCAAATTCACCAAGGATTTCAAGTACTTGGGATCAGTGATATCAGCCAGTGGTACGTGTGAACAGGATATCGACCGAAGGATTGCGACTTGTCGAACCAAAATGTCAGCACTGTACAAGCCACTATGGGCAAGACGAGACATTTCGCGAATAACCAAGATGCAGATATACCAAGCGGTAATAGCCTCCTCATTGCTGTATGGCGCTGAAACCTGGGCACTGACTAAAAGAGACGCACAGAAACTAGATGTGTTTGACAATCAGGCGCTGAGATGAATCGAGCAAGTGCAATGGTTTGACTTTGTAAGGAATAAAGAGATTCGAAGGCGAACCAAGCAGCCATGCGCATCCAAATTGGCCCAGATAAGCAGACTATGATGGTATGGACATCTGAAATGCATGCCTCCAGATGCAACCCCTAGACTGCTATATGAACACCAGTGGCGAGAGCTTGGCTGGAAAAGACCGCTTGGGCGCCCAAAAACCCGCTGGAAAGATACAATCCAAGATGATCTGAAAGAGATATGCGCAAACCCTGAGAACCGAGAGCAGTGGAGGCGGGCTCTGCACTCATTGAGGCTCCGCAACGCCCCGACCTTGGGGAAAGCGAATTAAGTCAAGTAAGTCAGAGTGCACACGGACACAAGACAGACATAGAATTCTCCTGCTGTATAGGCTACACCAAGAATGGCTACGCAACCAGTCCTGAAACTTCAGGAGGGGTTGCGAACGGTCGCAACCAGTCCTGAAATATTGGCGCAGCGCAT
This sequence comes from Sabatieria punctata, assembly GCA_030248155.1. Lineage (NCBI taxonomy): Eukaryota > Metazoa > Nematoda > Chromadorea > Araeolaimida > Comesomatidae > Sabatieria > Sabatieria punctata. The sequence continues at coordinate 120,708 of JASANB010000388.1, forward strand.
GGTAGGCCGCGGGGCCGCTGATTGTAGCATTCTTGCTCCATGATTATGTATTCTTGGTATAGCCAATCAACACTTACCAAATGATGACCATGATACTGTTTATAAAGCCATGTATAGCAGCCAACTGATACATGTAAGTCGGAGCTGAAGGTGACATGCCCAGGGTGTAGCGTTCCATCGTTTTGTTTGTTTCATCAATCCGATTGTAATTTATGCCAGCTATCCAGGCTATTGTGGCATAGGGAATGGTAATCAGAGATGAAACCATCCAACTTGCCACTATGATCAATAAGAAATTTGCTGATTTGGTGATTATTTGACTCGTCAGGCGAAGGTCTTTCAAATGATAGGCCTATATGACACTACCATTTTGGACGATTTTAAAACTTGATTCCAGCTTTATGGCCAATCAAAGTTGACTGAAAGTGTCAAAAAATGACCTATTTGACCGATTTGCGGCCCATTCGGTCCAGATCTTAGTTTAATGCACGGCGCGCCGATGCAATTACTCAGCGGCCGCGAGATCAGGCCCTCGCTGCGAGACAAAGGCGCGCTATTTAAAGCAGAACGGCAGAGAGAGGGGGCACTGGAC